>JADLIF010001600.1:0-49970 GCA_016648015.1 Steinernema khuongi | reverse complement strand
CTCTTCTTCGTGGACAGCGTCTTACCACACTCCTCACACGGGAAGTGTCTCATCTTCACATGTGTGAGTGAGTGTCCAAATAACGCTGAAACACAAGTAGGTCAAGTTAACGCAGGAAAACTTACTCTTTTGGGAATGGTAGTATTTGTGGCAAACGTCGCATTGATAGAATTGACGTTTGGCATTCTTTTCGGTTGTTTGGAGGTCCATGCTTCAGATAGCTTGCCCTGAAATGAAGGAGTGATCAGTAAATCACGCGCAGACGGTGGGTAGAACGAAAACAGAAAATTTCGGAGGACAATCTCAATCACATGTCAGAAGCGCGACAACCAAAAGGACAATCAAAGGCGCGTCCAACTCTGCTGGTAGAATCGTTGCTAGAACATTCTGCGTCGCGGTTTCTCGTGGCGAGACTCGGTGCAAAGGGTGGATTGTCATTGTCCTGATTTAGGAAGCATTTCAGATCACCCGTCCTGCACATCGAACGCAGGTGGATCGGGCTGATGCTAAGGAGATTGTATCTTTGGAGCAGTGTGTCAGAAGCTCCAGAAATGATGCGCTTCTACGTCGTCAATAGATATGTAACTCGACGATCTTGACACGACGATAACGACGTGTTATCCAGAAGTTTAAAACGATATCTGCTGAACCACTACTTCTCCATCCCCCTTCGTCAAATCAGCTGCCACCCTTTAGTCCAATTACGCACTTTTGAGAGCCACGCTGCTCCCAACCGCCGTCACATTCGATTATGCACACGCGTATGGGTTACGCACTCGTTTGCACGACATCGAATAAATTCCATTTTTGGCGATGTTACGTGAGGCGCGGTCCGCAACGATAATTAGCCGAATCCGCTGCGGCGCTGTTGAATTGGTATCGTCGCTGGACGGCAGAAACGCGCTGGCAACCTCGAGGCGGTACTCGTATAATGCCATCTAATTTCGGCGGTTTTTTTAAAGAGTCGGCCATTGCGCGGATTTGTGAGTAGATTGATGGCCCGTTTTTTGGGAGTAGGATGAGTGCCTCATTTCCCTGTGAGTATGGAGAGATTGAGGATTTGATTTTCAATGAGGTAGCATAGTTAATGGACAAATGTAGTTTCCAACAAACAGTTCTGAACATAGGGATCCAGGACATAGGGAAAGCAGTTAAATTCTGGCCAAAAAATATGCGCACCGCGCTAAGAATTTGTACCAATTTAATTACTACCCTCCAGCCTCCCCCTCAAAATGGCAATCCAGCCGTTCCTTCTAATGGAATAAATGGGCCTGAATGTTCGTGCCCTTTAGAAATTCCGAACAATTACTGCTTCCCCTCAAATGCACTTTGTCGCTGCCGAACTCAACTCTCCTCCAATTCTGCATCTCGGCTGTTTCGAATACCCTTAAATACTCATTGATCACGCATGCTTTCGTCGACCTCTCAAGTGGAAATCATTCACTTCTCGCGTCTTTGTCTTATGGGAAACCGCAGAAACGTACGCATATCCTGCCGGTGACTCCACCCTCGTCCCCACTTCCAGCTATGTCCCCGCATTGCCCTCTCCAGGCCCTTTCCTCACACATCTGGCGCAGCCAGCGGCCGCGCGCCCTGTTGTAACAGCCACCGATAGGGAAACGAAACTGTCGCCGCCGTCGCCGTTCGGTAGCGATCCGCGTGATGAAAGAAAGTGGCGCCAATGCGCGATTTCGGGGGCCTGCTTGCCGCCTCTATCATTATGGATGCACGGTGAGCGCGGCTTTCATGTTTTGCGTCGCGACGAAGTTGCTTTCGTGTCTGCCGGCTTCTTTGAAAACACTTGTGCATTTAGTCCGTGGTGACGCTTGAATGCAATCGGAGGTTTGCACTGACAGAGCGCGTCCTGAAGTGGCGACTGAATGGTCTTCATTGTGAAGTTTGAGCTACCGTAACTGGTTTCAAGATCCTTAATATTCTGGTGATTCAATTATGGTATCATAAGACTATCTGTCACCGTAGGTTCTTTAGCACTTTTTGTTGTTCTGAGGTTGAATCAGCTTGAAAGGCTTTCATTTGGTATCACTGTGACGTTAATCAGGTAAATTGAGTTGAAATTTTTGCTTATGGGAATATATGATGTTGTGCTGACCAGAAGGTCTTAAACTGTTTCTTAGGGACACGTTATTCTCACCTTTTGATTTCTTGTTTTTTTATTGTTTTAATGCCTTGCTTTTCTGGTCTCTGCACAGGGGAGCTGATTCAACGTGAGCGTTTTTGGAACCAATTTTTCTTCTTTTTGTTCCATATGATACCCTTAGCGATAAGATATGCAGATAGAGCTAATAGTGATACATCTTTAATCCAGATGCCCGCCGTTTACTGCCTTCCTCATTTTCTGGAACGGCCATCTTCCCTTCCTCACCAGGCGCTCTATGCTGTTTTTTATTGCCTCTAAGTAGCCCTTACTCAACCCATTCAGCCACTTCGCACTCCCCGCGCGGCTGTTGGCTCGAGTCGCCGGAGCTTGCGGGAGCACATTCGGTCATTTGTCGACTATTTATTGCCACCAAGCGCGTTATATGTGAGTGTGTACGACGTGGAAGCCGTTTTTTGATTTGTCACCGTCTCAACTTTTGAGCCAAATTGATGCAAATTCGAGTTTTGTTTACCACACGTCCTGGGCAAAATTGCTGTTTGCGCCGAGTTAGCTCGGAGGCGTTAATTCAGGCGCCTGAAAATAATCCAATTACAGATAGGGCCAGCACCTGGAACGGATATTTTTAATTAACAGCCGTGTCCATATGTGCCACTCCGCCATAAAATTTGGAGTCGACTTGTTTTGCGGTCTCTTTAATGCACCAGGCGCTAATGATGTGGGGACAACTTGGCAAGCGTTGAAATATGCGTTTGGCTCTGTGTAGGAACAAGAACATCGACCTTGGGTCCCGGAGGGATCCGGAAGACGGAACATTTTTCTCTGAGAGAGTAGTTACGACGAATTGATTACCCTTTGGGGAGCTGACTGCAAGAAACGGAATAAATCAGTTAGCCGAGAAAGTTGAGTGGACAATTATAGCGCATTTTGGGGGCAAGAGCACTTTTGATTTGATGACCATTCTCAGTGCGATTTATAATTCAACAATAAATCAAGATTGGCGTTTTTGAATGAATTGTGGATGAACCAATGTTTAAATTATGGGTTCGAAAATGTTGCTAAAGATCAAGGTCAGTTGAGGAAACGACACTACGCACTTACATGCTTGACACAGATAGTAACTTTTCGTCTTACTGGTGAAAAAATTCACTTTTTTTTAATTCACAGAATGTTTAAATGGTTACGGTAGTTTTGATCAGATACTGTCAACATGGGGTCGCCTTAGTTTTTATAGTTTTAGGGTAAAAAGATGTGTGTCATGAAACCCACATTTTCATTGCTCCACTCTACGTATCCAGGACTGATTTTCCTTCTTGGAATGGGACGTGTAGGCTAAAAACACCTGAACCAATGAATTTTAGATTCTCATCTCCGGCTTGAAGTTGATTACGAAATCAGGTGGCTTTCTAGACGATTATTTTGACTCCAAAGTTTTTCCGCACACAGGTCGTAATTAGCTGCAAGTAGCAGCAGGGTCCACCGAGTGGGCGTGGCCCCCTCAAACCCTGTCGTTAGGTTGAGCGGCGCCAAATGAGGAAGGGGAGTGACCGCTGAAGGCTGAGGGGCTCGAGCAGCTTGCCCTTTCCCCCTTCTGATCTTATTTCCGACCAAAAATGAGTCACCCGCGTTGTTTATCTCCAGGAACCGCCATCTGCGGGCCAACTTTAGATGCCAATCACGCGTACTTGCCCCACCCGCGCGCTTCCTTCCCCATCTAGGGTGTAAACACCGCGTTTTTTGCGCGTTTTCCGTGCCCTCTGCTGTTGCCTTGGCCCTCCGGCAGTTGTCCTCTAGTCGTCAGGCTTGTCGTCACGCCATAGACAAGATATTGATCCTAATCTCTTCTTCGTTTCGCGGCGGTCCCCAAAAGGATGTTCTCAAAGCGGACGCGTTTGTCCTGTCCTCGTCAAAACAACTAATTCATTTCAGATTCCAGAAGCGGAGGGTTATGGTGTGAGCGGCTAGAGTGCAGAGCGTTGCAAGTAGTTGGATATCATGTTACTCACTGCCAGTTTTATCTACTCGTTTCTATTTTTATTGGAGAGGTTATCTGCGACCAGCCAGGTCAACATCGAAACGGTTGGTTTTTTAAACATTTATACTGTACTAGTTATTTGATAGTCAAAATATTGTAAAGTAGACTTAAGGGGGAATTCTTTTAAATAGGGTCAGTATCAATGCTGTTCAAGACACAAATCTTTGCAGAAGCCAGAAGCTCAGCCACTAGTCATTTCTACCGTACTTTCTCGTGATTAAGATTTTGTTTAACATGCATGTAGGGTATGTATGCGGTAACATCCTCCACACTTTACATTGATAATTAGCCCAATACTTGCGTTTCTTCCGGTGCTGCCCACAGAGCGGTTCCGTCCTCATTTATGACCATTGTGCATAGATACTTGAGACTTCGTATCCTGAATTTTCATTAGCCTGCTAGGACAAATCTCCACACAAAACTACTCCTCTCCAACTTTCCTCCGTTCAAAACAGAATCGATCGAAAACACAAATAATACTGCATTGTGACATGTAATTTGACATCCCCGCAGGGCTAATATGCGCTTATTCATCGCGCGTACTCGCTCCTTCTTCTCCCTTCAGCCGTTTAATTCTTATTCAAAAGGACGGCGACGACGACGGAGAAGTCGACGTTGCGCAACTAATTTGGCTCGCCGTCATCGGCCGGCGCTCACCGGCTTCACTTGAATGGTGCTGTGCTGGTGGCGACTTGCGGACGCCCAAAAGCACTCTTCAGAAAGTACGGGTCAACGGAGGCGAAGCGTGTTTATGCAAAACAGAAACACCCGCGGACTGTCCGCTAGAGGGGACATGGTGGCCGGGCGCGGACGGGAGATGATATACAAGAGCGTGCGGCGGGTGACGGTTAGACCATATGGATGCGGATTTATTTGAGCGGATCAACGAGGAATCGTGTGAAGGATTAGAAGAAGGACGATGCGGGTGGCGGCTGTGTTTCACATTGATTGTTTGAGGGAAGGAAAAGATGGGAAAGCGGGAAAGGAGAAGGCGATTAGGATTAGCGGCGCCCGTTTTAGAAGGAGAGCAAAGTGTGTCCCGGATTAGATGAAATGCAAAATAGAGTAGGGGTGAGTCAGTAGAAGTTCCACACGTCACCGGAGGGCCTATGATGTAGTAGTAAAAAATGTGCACTTTTCTTGGGAGACCGTCGCATGAACATCTTCAAAGCGTCCTGGCTTCAAATCTTCCGAGCTTCTTGGCTTTACCCCACAACAAAATTCAACTGTTTCCGGAAACCACCTCTCCATAACTGTTTACCTCTTCACCGCCGCCACAAATCCGTTACGCTCACTTGGCTAAACCGATGGAGCGCTAATCGCCAATCCATCCGAACCCACTTGGCCGCTAATCGATGGGGTACTATGGTGCGCGACAAGTTCAAGTGCGCCAGGGCCACACGCACAGGCGCACCGTGAATGGGAACACTGAGTGCGCGTAATCGCCACTCGCGAACACTCCACCCGGAGAGCTTCTTTTGTCCCGGCGAGCTCTCCTCATAATCGAGGAGACAGAGGGAGGGGACGAGGGTTCCTCCGCTTGCATAATAAAGCAAGAAAGAAAAGTTTACTGAATTTAACTCAAACAAAACTTAATCAAGGGAGTCGTAGATCATGAGTAGCATTCATCGTCTTGACGTCAAGTATCTCGCTGTATAATGGTGAAAACTTGAAAACAAATAAAGTTAAAAAAATGGATAGAATACCGAAATACTCAAACTTTAACACATTTTGCTTTGTCTAATTGCTACTTCTAACATCTACAGTATCGCGTGCCTCACGACGCTCCACCTGGCTGGCTGGTGGTCGATCTTGCCGCCGACCGCCGTATCTGCTCACCCGAATCCACGATCTCCATAGAACACTCCAAGTACTCTCGACTGTTTCACTTATCATCATTATGCCGCTTGACTACGAATGGCGCCCTCAAAGACCTGGCCGACTTAAACATTCCCGTCACGGTGATGTCCACAGTGTACGACAGTGAAACTCCGCCGATGAACACCTTTCACTATCTGCTTCTTGAGATTCAAGACACGTACGCCATGGAAGTTTCCATTTATTCTAAATGTCTAACACTTTCAGAGATAGTTTGCGGTTTGAGAACACTGTGTATGCAACGGAGATAAAATCTACTGCATCTGCCGGCACGCTTCTGGAATTCCTCAGGCCTATCCAGCTCAGCGAACCTGAGAAGAAGGTTGACTTCCAGCTGAAGTACCCAGAAAGGGAGGAAAGATCGTTTATAAACATTTCGACGAGAATCGACGATTTTGGAAAGCGCTTTGCTGAAGTCAGTTCTTCTAGCATAAGACCCATGACTCTATGTACAGTAATTCTAGGTGTCTATCGTACGGAACGCGTCCTACAACGATTCAGCCATCCTGCACCGTTTTTACATAGTTGCAATCGCCGAAGGTGGTTCCTATGTTGCTAGTGGCAGGATCGAGATTGTGGTACGACCGTCAGGCGGGTGAGTGGCGACAGCAACGGGAAGGCGAAACGGGTTAGCGGTGTCCCTCAGGAATCGGAAGAAGTGACAGCAGTGGCGCGGAGCTTTGAAGACGCCGATAGGCACCGATCGCATTACGGACGCTAAAATAGAGGCTTAATCGGATTAGTGAGGAGAATGCGGGAGAGGGGATGGAGCATTGTCGAAAAACAAAAATGGCCCATGGGCGCTATAATTTTAGAAGAAATGCTTTGAAAACCGTGAAAAGAGAACCTGTGGGTATATCCTAACTAAGCACCGAAAAAAAACACTAAGAAAGCATCCCTCTGCCCTTCGAATCATACTTTACTTCCAGATCTTCCCACAAAACCCACCATATGTTGGCACATACTAAATCTTCGAAACCTCCACGCCATCGCCGCGACCATCATCGGCGAGATCTCGGCAACGACATCATCATCGAGCTTCCCGAGCGCCATCCACTTGGCTTACTGGAGCAGAGAATCCGACTCTTTGGCGACGAACGGGTCATCCTGGCTCCGGTTGTCAAGGACCAAATCTCAGTCGGCTCCGACGGTTCAATCGAGCTAATTGCCGAACTGGACTTCGAAAAAACGAATGACATTATGCTGAGTGTGCAGATCGAGGACGGCTACGGTAATGGTAAGTCCGCGGCGAGGGATAAAACGGGGTGATTGCTTTAATTAAAAGGGCCCCGAAGGGCGAAGTTGAGGGCCTCTGGCGTGCGGATAAACGAATTTAATTTCCTTAATCTTGACGACGACGGGTCGTCTCGAGTGGTAGCGTGCGCGAGCGCGTGGCCGGGATGAGGAAATCGGCCCGCGAGGGGAGCGGTGGTGGCTTAGCCTAACGAGGACAGCGGGAACGGGATTGTTTATGAGTGCGAGAAGGGGGCAGCGCGGGAAATGAAATTGTATCCGGAGGTTGCGTAACAGCTAAACAGCATGTTTAGCGGCTTCCTGTAAACAATGGGGGCTTCGAGGAAGGAGAGAGGGTGTTATGTGCTTCTCTAGGCTTTACTATACCACGTGAAAAGGACAAAGGTGATCAGCGTCGTTTTTACCGATCTATGACTTCTACATACAAAGTAAGAAAAGCTATATGGCTCGAGCAGAGGTAACTTAACCCTGAGAGAGTGGTTTCTTTCATCTTCATCTTTTTTTAATGCCAATATCATCTTGTTTTCTGCTGCCAACCCAACGGATACCAGTTCCGCTCCCACCACGCTCATTGTCATTGCGCAACCTCAAACCACATTTCAACCCTCTCATTGGGTTGATTGCCGACTCGACTACATGAATACAACTTGATTGTGACGCAATTAAACGTTTCGAATGTCAATTATTCAGCGACATCAATCATATTTGGTCGGCGCGCAGTGCATGCGACCACTCACAGCGACGATATTATGCAATGAAACGCGTCGGCCCGCCGCAGCGGTCACTGCTGATTGCTACCTATTGAGGGCGAGAGTGGGTTCAGCAGGAACGGAGAGGGGTGCTCGCAAACAGTGATTTACAAAAAAGCTTCCATTAAAAAGATCTTTGCAATAAGGAGGTCGACCTCGTGTGCTGGCATCTTAAGCTTTACCCATTTCTTTGCCACATATATCTCTTTAACGGTGAATTCCAGCGCTGCTCGAGACCATTCTCTTTAGAGACACAGTAGATTCTAGAGATAAGGGTCCTTCCAAACATTGACTTACAAAATGTTCTTAAAGAACATATTTTTTCTACTAAGAGGTCAACATTATGCTTCCAATTTCCTGCACCTTTCTTCTACAAGACATGCCTTCTATCCATGTCCATCCGTGGTCTACAGGGAATTCCCGGTGGGTACAACTGTCACCCGATCGCGTCTGCTTCTCCCCACATTTTGCTAATCCAATCAACGCATGCAAATGTCCAAAAACAGTCTCTGAGCTAAAACAATAACCGACCGTCTGCAACACATAATTGGATTGCCGGCAGCGGCCCCGCCGAGCGCAGACCCACGATCTTCCCAACGGGATATGTAATTTGTTGTTTGTTTCTGTCGCCATTGGAGTGACTGTGAATGTAATTAAGATGGCGCGCGGGCCACGACCAATTACAGGTGATTGGGAAGGGATTGGGCGCTGAGGATTGCCCAGGGTCAGCTCTGATTGGCGGGAACGAGCGCAAGGGAGGCGATGAATGGGTGCGAATGAGATGAAAGAGGATTTGGATTAGGTGCAATCAAGGTGAACGGTTGCGAAAGTGTGTGTAGAGGGAAGTCATGTGGGCCCAGAAATTGCAGTCAGAATATCGACTGAAATACCTCAATTAAAGAAGCTGGATTATGACATACGCAAATTTCTGTTTGAATTTAACCAAACGCGGTTCAAGAGTCTGGCTTCTGAATATCAGAACTGTGCTTGGTTCTAAACAATTGCCATAACCACTTCTGTCGCTGGTACGCTCTTTATTACTTCTCACTTGTCGGCACCCACTCTATCAAGTACCTGCACGCAAACCCAATTACCGTTCCATCACAGCTCTTCGGTCTTTTGTCAAACGCCTTCCATATGTTTCTCCGCGCCAATTACAAGCGGAGGATGTCGCAAAAGACAAATGAGCGGGCGGCTCGCTGCGAGGTGTGGTAAATTAGGCGGCCACGCGCCGAGGCGTCCGATGACTAATTGCTCGGCAAAAAGACGATACCATATGGGTGATTAGACATTGGGGAACACAGGGCGAGTTGCCAAGGGGCAGCTGTTGCCGAGGGAGCTAATTAACAAACAATATGCAAATTCAGCATATGGTATTGCAGCGCGAATTCAAACGGTCCTCGTCGAAGTGCAGGATGTCGATGAACCTCCTGTGTTCCTCAACGTGCCAAGGCCTTACCTCGCCGTGGTGCCCTTCAGCCGACCGATTGGCTTCCAAGTCTACAAGGTTTGATCCAATTATTGCGATCCGCTAATGGCGGTCAGTTCAGTTCCTGGCTCGCGATGAATTAGGCTTGGGCGATGCGGACGTCGAGTACCGTTTAATCAACACGGAACGTAAGTGTTTTATTGAGTTAGCGCCGTCCCCGCGGGCGCAATTATGAGCGGCCATCCTTGATTAAGATTCATCTAATCTGAGCGGCTTTCAGCGCCGGGCATGTTTGTTGTGGACGCGAAGTCGGGTGCTGTCCGCACTGCCGCCAAGAGCTACACGCCCGGGGACACTTATCAGGTGTTCGTGCAGGCGAGGGACCGCACAAGGAGCGGAAATGACACGTCGACGAGCCAAGTAGGAGAAAACAAGGCGTGGAGGGGTGTACATGGGGACATGTTGCAGGACAGCGAGATCGCTGTATTGGAGATTTACGCCGGAGATCGACCACCACAGTTCTTTGAGCAGAAGTATGAGATCTCGGTGCCTGAGGATACTGAAGTGCAGAATAGGTAAGTGGAGGCAAATCAGTGCATTATTCAAAGTTTCAAGACCATAGAATGTCAGAGAACTGACATCCCTGTCAGCAACTGCCATGATAGCTCAGTTGGGAGAGCGTTAGACTGAAGATCTAAAGGTCGCCGGTTCGATCCCGGCTCGTGGCAGTTCTTTTTCTTTGCGGATTTCTTTGTCTTTATACATATTTCTGTTCCTTGTTTTTCATATATCTCCTCATCCATGCTCTTTTAGTGTCGTTAAAATCGAAGTACACCGTTTCAAGCCGATTAACGAGTTCCGCTCTAAAGGACCATTTCGTTACTCCTTATTCTCCGAGTCCAACGGTCCTGGCACGAGAGAACTGTCTTCATTTTTCGATATTGACTCCGAGACAGGGGTAGTAACGCTGAAGCAGCCTCTCGACAGAGATGATCCTTCACAGGCGAAACTCCATAAACTGAGCGGTAAATACTCCTCACAAGTATATGTGAATCTTATGTTGAATCTCACTTTAAGTAACTGCCCACGAAGACGGAAAAGAATCGTCGGTTCCCCTCGAGATCACCGTAGAAGACGTGAACGACAATGCTCCCACGTTTTCTCAACCTCTATACACCGCTTCCACCAAAGAAGACATCTCTTTAGGAGAGGTGATCCTGAAGGTCCAGGCCGAGGACAAAGACGCAGGAAAGAACTCCGAACTGATCTATAGCATCGACGATAGAAACTTTACTATCAACTCCAAAGGAGAGATCTCGGCTAGAGTCCGCCTCGATGCCGATCAGAACAGAGAGAAGTTCTTTATCTACCGGTTTACGGTCACCGTGACGGACAAGGGAACACCTCCGCTCCAGGGTCATGCTCAAGTACAGATTAGAACGGAGAATACGAATGACGAAGCGCCCATGTTCATGCCTACGAGGCAGTACACGGCTTTCGTGGCCGAAGACGCTCAAGGAGGGACTCCGGTTCTGCAAGTGCAGGCAATCGAGCCGGACCGGGACCAGATAACCTATGGTTTCATGGACCGTTTTGGGAGGGAATCCAATGAGAACGAACTCTTTGAGATTGACCAAGACACAGGTGGGTGGACTTCTCATTGAACATTCTAAATACCATTTTTCAGGCTTGATCCGTCTGGGACCCAACGTCGACTCGCAGGATCTCCTCAAAGTGCAATCGCCTTACAACCTGACCGTCTTCGCCAGGGACGATGGTTCCTGCTGCGGCTTTACTCCAGGCGGTGTTACGCACACTTCAACAGCCACGGTTCTCATTGGAATCGCTGACGTCAACAACAACAAACCCGAGTTCCGAGATTGTGACACCTACAGCCAGCAGGCTAGAATTGAGGAGGGCATATACCGAACAAATCCTCCGACGATAATTCGGGTTAAAGCCACTGATGAGGACTCTTCGCCGAATGGAGATATCGTGTACTCGTTATACTACGCCAGGTCTCAGTCGAGGAAGCCTTTTACGATCGATCCTGACACCGGAGATCTAAGACCATCTCCTCATGTGATCTTCGACAGAGAGCAGCGGGCATATGAAGAGGTTACGGTGAAGGCTACGGACAAGGGGGACAGACCTCTGATCGGATTCTGTCAGTTCACCGTTCAAGTTGTGGATGTCAATGACAACGCGCCTCAGTTCGACCGAGCTTCTTATGAAACGTCGATTTCACGAGCTGCTAGGCCTCTGTAAGCTACAGTGGCCAAATTCCCAGAAATATATCCCATTTTAGAACCTCTGTCGTTACCGTATACGCAGATGACAGTGACGCTCCACAGAACGCCCAAATCTTCTACAATATCCTTCCGGACGACTCTTCAGGACTAAACCACGCCGCTGATCACAAGTACTTCAAAATAATGAACCCAAACAGTGGGGAGATTACGCTCATGAAATCCATCCCGGCGAATGTGAGCTATAAGTTAGGTGGGCACCTATCTAAAGGACACTTTTAGAAGGACAAGTTCATCTTTAACGTTCTCGCTTCCGATAACGGATTTCCCGACGCCCTGAACAGCACCGTCCAGGTTACTGTAAACGTTCACGAGAAGCAGCAAAGCGCTCCCCAGTGGCAGACGAGCAACGGCTGCAAACAAACGGTTGTGGTCGATGAGAACATGCAGATCAACTCGGTTCTATTCCGGTGCCATGCCATCGCCGGAGGATCGACTAACAATCCCATAAGCTATAAGTAGGTGACTCATGCAGTGATAGGTGATCATGCAGAGGGTGTTCAGGATGACCAACGGCGTCAAAAGGGGGACAAATATCGAGCAGAAGTTCCGAGAGTTTATGGAGAAGAAAGATGGACGGGATTGGGTCGTTGTAAAGAACATGGAGAGCCTGGACTATGAGCAAACGAAGAACTACACTTTGACCATAACGGCCACTGTAAGTAACGTTGAAAAGTGACTAGAATACGATGGCTCAGACAGCGCAAAAACTTTGCCGCCAGCAGGGGTCGAACCTGCGACCTTGGGCTTATTAGACCCACGCTCTAACCGACTGAGCTATGGCGGCGTGACATAAATCAGTTTCGCCGCCATTGAGTGTAGAGATGGGTGATAACTGTGGAAACTCTTTATCACCAACACTGTGCTCATCGAGTTCATATGGCGAGATGGCCGAGCGGTCTAAGGCGCTGGTTTAAGGCACCAGTCTCTTCGGAGGCGTGGGTTCGAATCCCACTCTCGTCAAAACTTTTTTATTTTTCAATTTTCGCCTCAAGACTCAAGGCATTCTGCTCCCTATCGTCCAAAATGATTCCAGGACATGCGCACTCAAGTAACTTCGGATAAGCAGTTTAACGTCATCGTCCGGGACATGAACGACGCAGTGCCTCGTTTCACAGTCGATCGATTCACGGGAACCATCGACGAAGAACTAACTCCGGCCGAGTTTCTCGCCAAATCCAACGGGAAACCCATCACCGTAGTGAAGGCCGAAGATGCCGACTCTTTCGGTCCGCAAAGCGACATCCGCTACCGTATCCTTGGGGATTCACGGTTCTTCCGAATTGACGAGATCAGCGGAGGCATCTTCCCTCTTGAGAAGTTCGACCGAGAGACTGCTGACACTTTTATTTTGGACGTGGAGGCGAGGGACAGTATGCCTTCGAGTCTCCCTGGAGCTGAAGGGCCGAATAAAGGTTGGCCCCCCACTGTCACCCATAGATAAACTCGTATGTTTAGATATCGTCAAAGTGCAAATCTTCGTAGCGGACGTCAACGACAACGCTCCTTTCTTCAACCAGACGGTCTACGAGACATCTGTCCCTGAGAACGTCGACGTGGACACGGACCTGATGACCATCAGGGCTTCTGACTTGGATAAACGTAAGAATCATGACCGTATAGAATCCTTAAATACTCCTATACAGACTCAAACTTGAAGTACAACATCATCGGTCAGAACGGTGGCCGTATCCCCTTCGGCATTAGAACCGACTCCGGAGCGGTGTTCGTCAAGGAGCCGCTGGATTTCGAAGTCCAGAAGGAGTACGAGGTTAAGGTTCTTGTGACGGATGGAAAACATAACGCCTCGACGCATCTCCACATCAAAGTCTCCGACATCAACGACAACGCTCCGCAGTTTGTTCAAAATCGCTACGAGACCACGATCAAGGAGGAGGACGGTAATGTGCCTAAAGTCTTGTTCAGGCTGAAGGCCATTGATGCCGATCAGGTAGGCGTCCTGTAGTGAAACGACGTGAAGTACACCATTTTAGGATGAAAAGAGCAAAATGATCATTTACCGCTTGGAAGGCCAGGGCGTAGGAGAGTATTTCTCCGTGAACCGGTTGAGCGGAGAAGTGAACGTGCTGAAAGCGTTGGATAGAGATCCTCCTTACGGTGTGCCTGTGTGGAAGTTTGTGGCCCAAGCTGTCGATGACGATGGACATGGGCTGATTGGATACGCCGATGTTCAGGTGAGGCTCAAGATCGACGTTTTTGAGTTTGTAGAAGCTAACTAGGAAACCAACCTGCACAGAATTCCATAGAATATCTAGAAAATCATCCCATTCTAGGTGAATCTTGAAGACATAAACGACAACGCTCCCATCTTTCCCAATGATATGTTTGGCAAAGTCGACGAGAATCGTGAACCTGGAGGTATCCCTTGACCTTAGTTCTCCCTGAATTATGTCTTCCTTCTTAAGCACACGGAGTATATGTCATGACAGCCAGTGCGACCGACTACGACGACCCCAGAAGCGATAACTCAAAACTGGAGTATTCCATTTCGGTGAACAAGCTGATCGACGGAGATCCTGTCTTCAGGATCGATCCGAACAATGGAAAGATCTTTACTATGGTACTTTGCTCTAGAATCCGATCGATGTAATCATAACTGTTCAGAGAAAACTTGACCGAGAGCTCTCCTCCGAACGACAGTTCGTCATCGAGGTTCGTGCATCCGATAAAGGCGCTCCGGCACGAGAAGGAGCTGGAAATGTCACCATCACCGTAGTTGACGTCAATGACAACTATCCGTACTTCGAGAAGCCTAATTATTTTGGAGCCGTAGCGGAGACCGCAGCCGTAGGATCGGCTGTGTTGTCAGTCAGTGCGCTGGACGACGACAACGAGGCCAAGTAGGTGGACATTAACATGACGCTGTTTATGATAGACTCTTTAGGGACAATGTCTTCACATATGAACTTCTCGATAAAGACAATGAGTACTTCTACATGACCACGGACGCTGACTCGAGCTCGAGCACCGTTGGTGTGATACGCGTCAAGAAGGTATGAAAATTAAAGCAAGAAGGTTATCAAAATCAGCAGTTTAAACCCGGTTCTTTTCTGTGAAAACACAATTGGCTCAATCGGGAACTATTAATACTGAAGGAGAGGCAAAAGGGAAATGCCACGAGCCGGGATCGAACCGGCGACCTTTAGATCTTCAGTCTAACGCTCTCCCAACTGAGCTATCATGGCTGTTAGTGACAGTTAGGTCAGTGACAACCCATGACAGGGGGTTTTGAAAAGTTGAATATAGGACAAAATCTTGCTGCCGAAGGCTCATAAAGATCGGCGCTAACACCACCTTTCTTCCGAAAAGCAGCTCTAATCCGCTTTTCTCTCCCACTAGAGTCGTTTTTTCGTCCCCATCTCGCTAACCCTTTCCATGAGACCCTCTATTTACTGTCACAATTTATGATGGCGGCTTGGACATATCCACGGGTTATGCTGTTAATCTTCTCTCCCTAGAGTTCTATTTTGCATCGAAATTCCATAGCTTGAGCACTACCACGAACCCCTGCCTATCCAAATTTTAAATTCCCCTCCCTTTCGGAACCCTTCGCTGGTCACCTTTTTCTGTGACAACATAATGATCACCTTCCCTCATACCCTGTCATCACCATCTGTGATGTCGTTCGTTGTTCCGTAAAAGTGACAGAGACTGGTTACGACACGATTAATGCACACTCAATTACCTATCGGATTCTCAGGGACACTTAAGCAAAATGTTCTTTAGCCTCTTGACTTCGAAGACCCAACGCAGCGGAACGGATTTCCTCTCGATGTACGCGTGTTCGACGGGCGATACTTTGCTACCACACACGTCGTGCTGCAACTGGAAGACCGGAACGATAACCCGCCTAGGCTGTTTGGACCGTCGAGGGTGGAGGTGAAGGAAGACGTGAGGTACAAGCACGTCTTGGCAACACTGAAAGTGGAGGACGCCGACGCAAACGACACAGCAACGTGAGTCATCTTATCTACTTCTACAAATTGGGGTAAGAAAAGGACAAATGTGGGACAGGGTAGGGAGACTTTTCAGATTTGCAGGTTGGACTTCTTCCTGGCCCTGGTAGATGGGTTGTTAACCTTGAATTCTGGAGCTTTTGTTTCATTTCTCTTTGGGATATTAAGATGTATCGACTTCCTTCTCTTTCTCTAAAACGATCTCATTGGTCATTCGATCGCTAATTAAATTGATTTCACCAAAGTCACATTAAGGACCATCTTCTTTTATCGTTTTCATCGAAGTTCTTAATTTCTGCCATGTTTGTTCTTCACTTCATGTTTGTAGCTTCCCGGAGCACTGTGGTTATCTTTTTCTGCCACTAATCCACATGATAAACAAGGGAAATCCTGCAGTTTTTTAAAGTCTATTGCTCATCCCGCAATAACTCCATGACACGATATTATGACCGACACTCAAAACAAGCGCCCAGAAATCTAACAAATCCGTTTTCTTTAGAACAACACGCGCCCGCCCAATCCCCGAAGGCCCCACATTCCAAGTTCAACATGTCCCCTCATGTCGCGCGCGGCCTGTTGTCTCTTGACATTTTTAACTTATGCCCATCCCGCCGCGAAACAATGCGTCCTCTCGCGCCACCCTTTAAGCGCGCGAGCCGCCAATGCCCAGAGGAAGCGTTATTATTCACCAATTGTTGCGCGATCTATTTACGCGTGAAAAATGTGTCAGCCGCGAATCCCTTGCTGCGCGCGAGAGGTGCCGCCGCGTTGGTGGTCGAGTGGACGCGCCTGGACTGCGCCTGGAGATAAGTCGTCCTTAACCGGTGCTTTTTCTGCGACACCACGACCGTTCTTTGGTTTGCGTTCTTTCTTCTTCGGAATCGCAAAGACAGCCCATGTTTTAAGGTCCTGGCCATAATTCTGCTTCTTCTTGTAGACGTGCTTCTAAGCTTTCTTCTCACCGGATTCAATTTGATTCAATGATTTGAAAAATATTGATTTGAAGCAGCCCGGTTCATGGCCTCTATCGTTTTATCACTGTCATAGATTCAATTCAGTGAACAATAAAAAAATAACACAATGAAATATAAAATTAATGGACCCCAAATCGTATGTAAAGAAAAATTCGGTTCGAAAGATTGTTTTTCAAACATAAATAGCGAATTTTGAGACTAGACTGCCGTTTCCTAGTCAACGTCGGTGTTTTTAGGTCTTTAAGCAGAAGCTGTTGTATCTAACAGCAGTTTTTGGGCTTAAGTAAAAATATGGCCAAAATTGTACTACTGTTGCACTTCTTTTAAAAACAGTTAAAATATCAGGTTTTTCGATTCGGTTAACCACCACGGATTACTCTATCTTCTTTGGAACCGATCTTGCAAGCGTGGAACGCAACCCTATAATAAACGCTCCACGAAATAGTCCACGATGCAAACCGACATTTATTGTTCTTGTTGTCGTCGGGGCTATGCCCGTCCGCTTCCTCCCTGAACGTGTTTTTTTCTTCACGCCACGGGGGACTCCGGGGAGATTAACGCGTGTCCGGTCAGCCGCCGGCGGACTAATTGCGCAGGAAAAGTTTTCGGCGCTGGGATTTGAGCGTGCGCGTGTGAAGTTTGCCCCTTGCGCTGAATGTTCTTATCGGTGGCGCTGGCCGATCTGGATGAGGCCCGTTTCTTGCGGCGTCGCTGATTGATCGTTTTTGAAACGGAAGCAGCTGGCCAGGAGTTTGGGACTCTTAGGCGCACGCATGTTTTTGTGTATTCGCAGCCGCGAAGTGATGAGAGCGAAATTGCATCGCCAATGACTTAGCGCCGCACTTCCAGCCGTGTGGTCAGCGGCGGCGAGTTTATTCGTGCAAAGTAGAGAGAGAGGCGGCTGGACTCGGGGGCGGATGTTGACAGGCACGCCGCGCTTTTGAGGCCCAATTTGGCATATTTTTGCGTTTTTCGTCGACTTTTGCGCGAAAATCGTATAATCGAGCGTTGTGCGCGAGAGTTCGGACTGGCTTGGCACACTTGAAGACCCTTCTCGTCCTTTTTACGCACTTATGACTCTTTTTATTTATGACCCGTGTCTGCCTCTTCCTGATTATCTCAATTCCCACAATCCCTTAACGCACTCCGTCTGGCCTTTTGTGCCCAACTTTGCAACGAGGTCGCAGTTTCTCTTCCTCGTATCAGCGCTTCTTGAGTCTCCGTTGTGACAAGTAATCCATCAATTAAGTGGGATGATAAATTGAAGAGGTCTCTGAAAAAGAGCCTTGTGTTTTGTTTTGGCTTCTCAATAGCTCCATTGATAACTGGTATTAAGCTTTCCGTTCAAGATTCTAAGATTTAGTCAAATATATTGATTTGTTGGACTATCTCTTTAGTCCTTTATAACCCCAATAATCGAGTTTATGAAAATGGACGAGCTCTTTGAGTGCCCAAATAGAAGTTGAAGTACACAGAACATTACTGGACAAACTCCTTGTTTCAAAGGTCATTAGAGCATCCGGATTTTGTAGGTCCGCAACGGGAAAATGTCAAAGTTGCGAAGAAGAGAGATTCAGAATTCACAAAAACGCACAAACTCATAGATCAGGATGTGGCCAATTAGTCTCTTATTATAAAACAGTCGAGGAGGATTTTTTTAGAACGTTATAAGCTGACGTAAAAGATTTGTCCATTGTACCAGAATGATGCTGTTTGCCAAGAAAGTGGCTTGGTAGCATAGCTGACGAAATGTAAGGGAACAACAACATTATATAAGCAAGTCTCATCTTCTCATCGAATTGCCTAATCCAAACATAACGATGTCCCCCACAAACTGCTGCCGATGTTGTTTTGACCACCGTCCACACACAATTTGCACGGAACGCTCCAGCGCCCTCAGCGTCAAGGGGGAACTCGTCCGCCTCATAACGCGTGCACGCTCCAAGATTAGATTTGTTTATTTATTGCTGAAACGCAGTCCGCTCGTTCCGCTCGTCCCAAAGGCCATATTGAGGAGATGGACGACGCGTCTGTGAAGAGGACAAGGCGATAATCCCGCCGAGTGTTTATCGCCACCTGCGGGCTGGCTGTCACTCGTTCGGAGACGTTTGTTTATTACACTTAACGCCAGCGGTCGTCTCTGGTCATCTGAGCTATTTATACCAACAGGAAAACGTCGATCCCTTGGCTTGTTCTCTGATATCTGTTTGTATGTCCTTAGTAGAGCTAGGGATAGGAAATCCGCATAGGAACACATAAGTATATGTAGCAGAGAACGTTAAAACCAGGAACCTTATCCACCAGCTCTGATTGTGGTCACTACAAGAACTTCCCCTTTTGGAAACCGGTGTACCCGTGTCCGATGACCCCTGTCGCCAACTCCAAAACACTTGAGCCGTGTTAATGCGTTGTCGTGTCTCCGAGCGGTACACTCCTCACACGACAATTTCGGCTCGGCCGCCAAGAAAGAGGATATCCATTAGCGGCCGTCGCTGAGGACCGGTGGACTGTACGAAGACGGTGTGGGGGAAGAGGATGGCTGAACGCAAACAAGCTTCGCGTAGCGTTGAGTGACCCGGCTGTTGACAGTCGCCGGCCAACCTGACTGCGGCTGACCCTGACGTGGCCGAGCGCTGTCCATTGATTTCACGCGAACTATTTGACCGTTGCGGAATTATTGTTAGGGTAATCGGATTTTGCTGGCGTTAGAGGTGTTGGCGGTTGTCGTGAAGTGGTTTGGAACGGTGTAGGAGACTAACTAACTTAAGATGTTCTAACGAGAGCGCTATTTCCCTGCTTCTTATTCTCTTTCTTGGGTTTCTTTTTGGAACTTCCTATATATAGCAGGTTATTTGTTCGGATCTTCCTTGGACCCTTCATGTCGGCATATTTTGCTTCCAGGAGGCCCTTTTGCTATGTTCCTTCTTTTTATTTCCGTGTTCTTTTTTTTTCGAATAGATTTGGAAGCCCTTTGTTACCGTCCAACGGATATTTCCAGTCGTTTGGAAATTCCTTTTATTCAGGTCATTTTTGTCTTTTTGGAGGATGCAGGATTCCAAAAAGGGAATGCCACGAGCCGGGATCGAACCGGCGACCTTTAGATCTTCAGTCTAACGCTCTCCCAACTGAGCTATCATGGCGGTTGAGGCGGTTAGGTCAGTGACAACCCATGACAGGTGGTTTTGGAAAGTTGAATATAGGCCAAAGCCTCTCCTGAGTTCTAACTACTGAGGACTCATGGAGCCCAGCGCTAACACCCCTCGACCTTTCATCCAAAAAACTGCTCTAATCCGCTTACCTCCCCCACTAGAGTCGTTTTTCGCCCCCATCTCGCTCACCCTTTCCATGAGACCCTCTATTTACACAAGATTAACATCTTCCAGTTACCTCTCCGTCCGTTCGTGCTTCAGTTGACCATTACTCACCACTCGACTCGGTTCTCAAATTCGCGGATTTGGCCCCCTCCTAAGTTCGGCCCCTTCATTAACATTAACGCGGTGTCGCATTACTCAATGACTCCTGACCGGCCGGCGCCCAGCGGTCAAATGGATATTTCATGAGATCCAGAGTGCGGTCACAAGGACCCTCTTCTGGCAATTAGCAAATGCCGGAAGAGGCTGGCAGCTGGCTGGCGCGGTGATTATGGATATTGCGATGGCCTAAGGGTTGCAGAGGCGAGTAGTGCGTAATATTGAAATTGTTGCCACGAGCGTCTCCGAAGTGACCAATGGATTTCGGCAAGCGAATTGCAAATTGCCTTAATATGGAATGATGGCGCTGTGGAAAACGATTTAGCAACTCGACGTGTTGCCCCGTGTCGTCCCTCGTTGTTTTGACGTAAATCGTGGTGAGAGTTCAACTTCGTGCCAGGACGTTCTAAAAGAAAAATTGAGCGTTTAAAACTTTAAAAAGAAGACTGCCACGAGCCGGGATCGAACCGGCGACCTTTAGATCTTCAGTCTAACGCTCTCCCAACTGAGCTATCATGGCACTGTCACAAGACTAGGTGACGCTCTCTATCACCGACGCCTCCCATTCACGGTCCCGAGCAACGGCGCTCTTTTCCCTCTCTAGAGCTGCGAAGGATGCCGAGGTACTACATTATTAATGTAGTGCGAGTTGCACAACGACGCACATCCTTTGGGCTCCCGGGAGAGGCTACGGCGACACCCTAAACGTGTTATTAAATTCGCGTTTCAGTCCCCTCACCGCCGCAATAGGCGTACGCGCGTAGTCCTCGAGGAGTTGGGCACTTATGTTTTGCCGGATGTTGTCTCGGCCAACCGCTTAATGGACGCCTTTTTGTGTGTTGCATAATTGGCGATGAAGATGTCAATCAGAGTGTGCTCTTCATCAGGGGGTCTTCATCATCACTCCCCGGCATAATTGCCATTTGGTGTGGTGACCCCTGGCGCCGGAAGATTACGTAACTAATGGTCTGCTGCTGCCGCTGCCGGCGGTGGTGATGACCGGAGGAAGCGTGGATGTTGCGAAGGTTGGCGGGATGTGGCGCGTGCGCGATAATTGTCGTAGCCGACGCGGCATAAATGGCCACAAATCAGCGCGCGTTACTAGTTTGGTAATTAGTCACTTTTGCGGGTAGTCGTGGAACGAGGCGATTAGTGAGTTGCGGTCTCATCCAATCTTGGGGAGAGAGTTCCGTGCCATGATAGCTCAGTTGGGAGAGCGTTAGACTGAAGATCTAAAGGTCGCCGGTTCGATCCCGGCTCGTGGCATTCTTTTTCTTTTTGCGTTTAATTACTTTTTTTCGCATTCTTCTCTAGTAGTGGCCTTTTAAGCCACGCGATCACTCAATCAAAGGACTCCAAAGAGACCGATAATCCGCGTTTTCTCTCACCAAAAATCCGCCTGAGGGCATTCCGCCAACCAACGCGCACGTCCTTGGAGCGCTTTTATTCAATCGTCCACGCGGCGGCACCCCTAGCACTTTGCTGCGCGCTTGCTTGACGCGTCAGGCATAATAGAAACGCGCGCCGCCGTCGGGCCAAGGCTGCATCGTCACGCCAAGTTTTCTGCGATTTTTTCGATCCTTATCGCGCGAATCCTCTTTTGCGGTAGAGTCGTTCCTCGCTTTTTTCGTGGCGCAACAGGGCTCCATCGCTTTGGAGATCACCCGCGCGGATCACGCCCGATTAGCGACGATGCGGTGCGCGGAAGGTCGTAAACTTATGGAATATTCGTACTATTCATCGTTGGCGGTAAGGCGCGTATGACCGTAAATCTGACAAATTGGGCAATAAGATACGGTCTTTTTGCAGTTGTGATATTGAGGTCAGGGATGCGAAAGTGCAGTTCGAATATCCTTTAGCGCACTGCGATAACATCGAGAATGGAGAACGAGGGTGAAAGTGCCCGTAGAATTTCTGAAATATCTATAATTCGTGATCGCAATCTGCTACGCGATCCCGCGACTACAGTATCTGTTCTACTGTTCAATCTCCTCATTCTCAAGAGCTTACCGACAACCTGTCGCCCTCTAATCTGACTTTCCCATCAGCCGCATTAATTCCACTTCTTTGAATTGCTTTTTGCGCTCCCGGCGCGATCTTATCTCCCGCCAAGCAGCCAAGGTTGCACATTAGCCGCGCACCTTCTCCGTTCCCTATTTACTCATCTCATTAATTCATGTTTGCCTTAACAGAACGTAGACGGCGTTAATCGTTCCCGGTCCAGTTGTTTCCCAAAAAGCGGCTCGTCCTTCGCGACTCTATGTCGCGCCCAATTGTTTGCGCTGGATCGTCTTTCCCGCCGGCGGCGCAACTCACTGAATTGTAATTAATTCGACGAAAAAAAGCAAAAATTGAAAAGACTCGGTCGTGCGCCATCGTTGTCCGCTACACGGCCGACTCCATTACGCGCCGTTTGCATTTGCATTTTTTGGTTTCCGATTTCGTTGTTATTGCATTTTAGATGAGGGCGCGCGGGTTGCGACGTTAGCGGAGGTCAGGCGACTGACCCATGAAGTACAATGGCTCCTTCTTGTGTGTTGAGGTGTCGAGGCCAGCGGAAGCTACCGGGACAATAGGATTATAGAGGCGCTAGAGTTGATGGTCCTAATGAAGTCTTTATGTGGCTCACCTGTTTTGAATAGATCTTAAATACAATTCGCCCTCCAATTCAAAAAAGCCTCCAAATTCCCTTTAGTTCCTTAACCTTTACTGTATTATGAAGAGCTTTTTGCCCCACCGATTTCTGTGTAGAGTAATGGATCACCACCCAAAGCAGCTCACTTAAGTTTGAGGAGTTATAAAACATAAATTTTCCCATAATTTCTAGTCTTTTGCACTTCTTTCAACTCCCAAGAATCTCCTACTTCTTGGTAATCCTTCTTAGCCGGACTTTTACTACCACATTCCTCAAATTTCCCGCAATTCCCTGACCTTCCACTGCCCCTCGACCCTCTTATCTCCCTCCCAAATTACAACATAATATTACGGACACTCAAATTCCCATAAAGCGGAACCCACGGACGGCACGGCTATCATTTATTGTCCTCTTTTATAGCATTCATCAAAATTCGGTGAAACCGCCGACCACCTTCCCGTTCTGAACCTCTTCTTCGTGGAGGTGGCGGCAGGGCAAACAGTTTTACGAGACGCCGTTCGGTCGCCGCGGTGTGTCATCTCCTTTTGCGGCGGCGGCGGCGCGCAAAGAACGCACGCATCCTGTCCCCGTCTTCACACATTATGCACAATTTCCGTGCGCCCACCTTGCAGGCGGGCAGCTCTTTTGAAGTCCGACTTGTACGTAGTAGTCGCGGTCTTCGCCGGTGGTATTCATGGTCCTTTGACTTGTTGAGGGGTGTTGTTTGTTTTCGGTGACTCGGAAGTAGGAACGGAAACCTCGTTAACCTCGTTGTGAGGTTGTTTGTCGTGTTTTTGCGCGTGCCGAGGTCAGGTTCTCAGTTTACGAGTTTGCAGGATACTCTGCATTACGTGAATTCCAGAGTCCTGAAGCTCCTTGTCCCTCTAAATTACACAGTGATTTCTATTTGTTTGAGGCCCTCATTGCTCTGTGTAGTTTCGTTCCAATCACGGTTGCCTTAATTGATCCAAGTGATTCGCTGAAGGTGAAACGCCGCGAGTCATCACAAGAACCGGCCGAAAAAGACAATCTCTGCATATGCTCCTTCCACTCTGAGTCACTTTTTGCGACCGGTCGCTGAGGAGAATCTGGAATTTGATGAAGTGGAACGGATTTAAGGATGATTGCTTGGGGAAACGAACAACTTTGCACTAAATTCTTCTTTTGATTTGTGATAGTGAACTTTGAAAAGGCTTCTGTCGAGGGCATGCGATGAGGAAGCTGTTCTTCCAGGGGGAACTTTGAGCGTTGGCCTTCCGTCATTCACTCACTTTGGCTCCATTGCTCTGCTCCTTGAATGTTGGTTCCCTGTTATATGAAGATCGTTTGCATTTTGTTTACCTCCACTGGAAGGATTCTGTTTAGGTTTCCATATATTACACTTTTACGACTAATGCAAATTTTATTGCTTCTTCTTATTGTTCCTTCTGACAAAAACAATGCCCCAACAACCCCTTCTTCCTTTAAGCCCCGCTTCAGCCGTACTCCCCTGACATTACTCACTTTAGATCTTATTCTCTCAAAATTCTAAGAGCGTGTCCTTGACAGAAAATGGTTCCCCTTTTGCTCCCTTTTTTCTCCTTGTAAGCCACACTCCGCTTCTCTCCCCTTACATGACTCCGCTTCGATTCGTCGATCGATCACCGAATCGACTGTCATCTTCGCGTCTCCCTTTCAAAGACGTCCGATCGTACGCGCCACGGGGCACCCGCCGCCCTCCCTCGGACCGTTGCTGCCGAGCGGCGACTCCTAAATATGGAACGCCGCTGACGGCTTCCAGCTGGCGGAGTGACCTGGTTCGCCGGAGCACGCGCGCTGTTGCGCCGACCCGACGTCTTCCCTGTGCACAGTGTCATGATCCTTGTAATTGAGGCCATCGGCGCGGAAATTCTCCGATTTGCCTCCTTGCTACATGGTGCAATGCTTGCCACAGCCATTATTCACTTTTGTTTGCTTTACTTGATTTTGGGACGTCTCATCGTGATCAGAGCTTGATTCACTGCGCAAACACGGCGTGCTTTTTTGTCAGAGAAATCGGTGCTTAGAGGGATGGGTGATGGATCGGCCTGAGATGCTTGAGACTGTAGTCCGTGACCGTTCTTACGTTCTGTCGTTTAATTCTATAATACAAGTCTCGCCATTTCTGTACTCCAAAACTAATCCCCTGGTGAGGTATTGTGAGGAGGAATCAAACATTCCATCTCACAGAAAAGGGCTGAAGAGCTCTTTGAGTTGGTCGTGAGTCGCGAATGAAAGGTGTAAACGTTCTCCTATAAGTATTTGCCATTACGTTCTCAATCAGATGTTTCTTATCGTTTGCGTGCAGTACATGACATTCCGCCAATCTCCATATTGCTTTTATGAGGGTGAGATTTTATGAGGCAAACTCAAGCATTCTATTTCGCAGTTGGAAAGTAGATTCTCTTTTCTCGCTCAAATTTCTCCCTGGATTGACAAAACTCAAACAGCTGTGGACACGCCCTCTATACTCCTTTTTATTGTTGCACTTTCTTAGTTTCTTTGTTTGATAGAAGCAGGTTGCTTGAAGTTGCTCCTGTTCTCTTTTCACTTGTTCTTATACATCGGCTTCTTTTGAATCCTTTCCTGGAATCGTACTAAATGTTTTGAATCTGTACGTCTGAAAATGTCGCAACCTTCGAAAGAAACATCTATTCTTCCAAACACCTTCCCGTACACTACAAACGTGCTTAGTCAGTCAAGGGGCATCTTTCCGTGACTCACGGCTGTAGCCTTCCACCCCCTCCCCTATTCAAGAGGTCATTAGATTTCCATCAAATTCGTACCTCTTCACTGCGCGACAAGATGAAAGTTTAGAGTTACTGCTTCACACTAGGTTTTGTGGCCTTCTTGACTTACGACAGTTCTCTCAAGAGGTGCGACTTGTGCGCTGGCGACTCGCTCATAGATTCGACGAACAGTTTTTGAACCGGATCAAGTGACGACGGCAGCGAAGTGTGATGTGTAGAACGGTGCTAAGCGCGTCTCTGCTCGTGGATTACTCCGCTCAATGACACGTCGGAGAGTGATGATCCGTGTCATAAGCCGAGCGATTGTAAAATAACGCTGTGGGTTATGTAATAGGCGAGGTTAAGCACTGTAATATGGACTGGGTTTCTGGTCAGCCGGCGTTATTCGGTCTGCTGTCAGTTTTCGAGTTTTTCGGACGGAAGTCCCGTGGTGACAGCGATTATAGCGATAAGAGATAACGCGACGGGACAGCGCGACCGGTGATATCGTCTGTGCCCTGTTTACCGTTCCCCAGGGGTAGATTAGCGAGACTTGGTAGGATGTCATTTCTCGCTGGATTTGTGAACTGAGATTTACGAAAAAGCCAAGTTTTCACACTTGGAAGCATGTGCTGCGAACCATGTCCAGCGACAGATAACGAGCACGTGCATTTCATCCGCGCTGAGACTGCTTAGGATACACCTTCTCCTCACTCATCACCGCCACTTGTCTCGACATGGGTCCTAAAAGTTTTACGACCACCGCGCATCTTCGACCCCTCTCCACTAGCACTAACCCCCGTAGCTTTGTTGCGCAACCGTAAAAGCAACCGACCGAAACCACATGCATCACGTCTTTGCCCCCGTCTTCCAAAACGCGTCATCCATCCCACGCACGATCTCATCTACAGGTCGGACTTATCAGCGTCCCCCATCGTCGCCTTCATCGCTGTACGCTACAAGGAGGTGACTCAGCGCCTCTATATATGCAGCCGGACTCCTACGGCGATTTGAAAAATGCACTCCGGCGATGATTCAGCTCGCTGTGGCGGCAACCACGATGATGACCACTGGGATTGTTTGTTTTTTCTCTCTCGCGCGCGCCATCACCTCTCAGGACGTTGTAGATCGCTGGCGCCGCCTCCTCACCTGGGCAAGCGCGGACACACGCCGCGATCGGTGGACGGCGAGCCCTCGCTCGTCCTTTGCGCGCGCGCTGCGTGCACTAAAGACGTGAAACCGTCCTCTGCGTCTTAGACAAGGAGAGGACTGAAAAGGAGACTTTGTTTACTTTTGTTTGGGGCGAGAACGGGATCGATGCTCGGGTCAACGGTCCGGCGGTGTAGGTATCGGGACAGTCGTGGCCTCTCCATCTCGCGCGTTCAAACAAAACGATGCGTTTTATTCGCTTTTTTCCCCGTCCAATCCGCCTATATCCCTCGTGTCAATTTCTGTACGCCGAGCTAATCGCGTCCGTTCCCCATCTTCAGATCGTCTCTCTTCGACGGGGCCTTATTTCCACCATTATCTTTCACTCCCCCACTGCCACTTGCCTGCTCAAAGGCCGTTGAGCCTCAAAAATGATTTGGAGGATATTGCCGGTGCTTCTGGCGTGCCTCGCGTCGACGCCAGTAGCCGGACAGCCGGAGCTGTCGCTCCCGTTCAACGCGGGGGTCGGCAGTTCGCGGTTTGTGAATTTTGCCGGAAGCAATCAGCCCATTCAGCTGTATGTGAAACATAATATAAGTGAAGCTGCCCCTGTAAATACGTTCATAACGACTATTGGTGCCAGTCAGGATCACAGTAACAGTGCGAAACTACCGTAAGTTGTTATGCTTTGTTTTATGGTATGGGGGACATGACTATTGTGGGACTGTAGATAACTAACTTTATGCCTTATAAGCCTAAGTGCTTTAGGGAAGTCAAAGTATTGACATTGATATCTGTGGTAATCTGGCTGTTTGGAAACAGGCTGAATCTAGAAACCATGCCTGGTTGCGTTTTGGACCGTTTAAACTTGACTATTCCTGTTATCATTTATGGAATACTTCCCACCTGACGGGGAATTTACTTTTGGACAGTGTATCTAGCTTCCCGCCCCTCTGTCTCCCACTTGAACCCGGAAACCCACCTGCCCCCCACCTTTCCTTCCCTGGGAGTCACCGTAAAAACGTACAATTTCGCCGCTCGTAAACCTGAAAAACCAGCAGCTAAGCCAGAGATGGCCTTGGCGATCCCATGGCGCGTCCCTCACTCACACCGTCACCACCGGCGAATTGCTCCTGTCACTCAAATCGCCTTCGAGTCACCCGCCGTCTCCAATGCCACCACTTTCTCAGCATGGCGCTGCGACGATTAAGTTCCAGCGCGCTCGCAACACCGCCCGTCGGCGTGCATCCTTGCATGACCCTTTGACCTCTGTGCGGCTCCAGCGATAATTACATCCCATAAACTTGTGCCGCCAACGATGGCCCTTTGTCAAAGTACCTTTCTTCCAGGGTGGTGCGTAAGTGGTTAGCACTGAATAATTTATGCAAATTCACACGACTGGACCGGGTGCGTCACCAAGGCGCGGGACCGTATACGCAGAGCGTTGGGGGCGCTGTTTGGGTTGCGGCCTCGTGAGTCACCCAAGGCGTGTTAGAGTGGCCACTGGGAAAGGTCAGATTTCGGAAGCTTTGTTCGCGGCAGCGGGGACATTTTTTGCCGGTGTACGTACTTGGAGGACGTAGGGGCGGTTGCACGAAAGGGGAAGTGGACAAGGGAAACAAGAGCAGATCCGGCCGGCAGATAAGATGCGCGCCATACGTCGGCGCTGTAAGTGTACTTAAAGAAGGTTGCTAAAAACTGACCAACATGACCCTCTCACGAGTATCACTCTAGTTTACCCTCCATTGCGCAATCTTCCACACCTCCCGCAGCTCCATTAGGTCATGGCACGTCATAAGTGTCATCCCAAACACGTCTCACCCACCGGCTCCCTAACTTTCACCCAGCGTTGGGAAACGTCAAAAGAGATTTGCTCCAACTCGCAGCGCATCTATCATTGTCCGCCTGTGCGCCGCGCAAGGTCACACCTTTGCCAACGGGAACATGTGGAAATTCCGCCTAATCGCTCATAATATCTCAAGAATGTAGGTTGACGACGGCCGAGAGGTGTTGCCCGTCGTGGCGAGCGCCGGTAAACATCTTTTGACCATCGGCTCCGTCGTTATTGACAGGCAGTAATTGCCGGAATTTGGTAGAGGTGCTGCGGCGGCGCGATATGACGCCGCCAGCCTGCAAGGTCGTCGTGCAAGGACAAAGGAAGCCAATTTGAGGCATAATCGATTGACCCGAATGCAGGGATTAGAAAATAGGGTTTAATGCGATTTGGCGATAATCGAACGAGAACGAGAGCCTAATTGGCGATAAACGGTGGGACAATACCCTCTGTGTTCGGTTCTATACAAGTACAAATTCCAGGCTGGAATCGGAAGACAAAAGTAGGGCTCTCCAGTGTTTAAGGGGGGGGGGATGTCAATTCTTCAATTCCTCGGCTCATAAAACACTCAACCCTCTCCAAAGAGTCTAAGTGCCACGTCCGCTTTCACTTTTCCACTTTTCCGCTTCCCTTTCACATCAAAGTGGCCGCGTGCTCATCACCTTCCTTTGTGTGCGCACGCTCGAGAGGCCCTCAAAAAACGACGTCTCTATACTTCCGCCGCCGCTCGTCATTACGGCCCCCATATGTGCGTGGCCAAGCACACGGCTATTACAGTCTTAACCCGTGAGAGCCGTGGCATCAAATGTCCAGCTGGTCATTACGCATGTTTACGTCCGCATCGAGCGCCACGGAGCGCGGGGAAGAATAACGATTTGCGCCGGGCTTGAATAATTAATGTGTTGTTATTTGCTCACCTGTGGGAGCGAGCACACGGCGGATCCCAGCGGCGCTAGGACACCGTAAAGCCTGCCGGTGACCCTCCACAAATCAAGCCGTCGTCGGGGTAATAAACCACCCGTGGCGCCTGGGGGTGCGTTTTAGTGGCAACATTTTTTACACTGTCGATGAGGGGTGCTTGAACTTGGTGGGCGATGAAAAGGCGAATGGGCGTTCCGACGGGACTGGAATCCGGGAGGTCAGGTTGATCTAATGGGGAGACGTTCATTTGATGGGTGATTTGGGGAACTTTATCGGAAGTCGATGGGGATGAGGGTCGTAAAATTAGGGAGCAGGTCGTTGGAAAGATAGGTTTGGAGAAGAACAATTGTCGGAGAAGGTAGAAGAGGGCAAAACAAACAACATTGATGATCCAGAGCCTAACTATCGTATCTCTATAGGTTCCGCATCGATCGAACCACCGATCCGAAACGTCAGTTCTCCATCGATCAGAATGGAAACCTCTTCACGGCACAACGCCTTGACCGTGAAGAGTTCTCCTTCTACAAGCTCGGAATCGAAGCCTACGACAGCAATGGAAACATCGGCCGTCTTGGAGTGGAGATTACGGTCATGGACGTCAATGACAACGCTCCCATCCCGTACACCGTTCCTGCGCAGTGTATCTTCATGGAGAACACGGATCCTGCCATGCAGCCCACCTGTGAGATCCGGGCCTACGACAGAGACGAGCGCCAAAATGGACCTCCGTTCACTATGGAAGTCGGCCCTGATTTCAAGTACGGAAACTTCCTGTCGATCACCTTTGATCAAGGTAGGCATCAGCGCATATGGAAGTAACACTTATGTGGCAACCTTTAGCCGGAGATAACGGAAATGGGTCCATGACTGTGAAGGCTCTGGTTCCTTTCGATCGAGAAGCTGACGTTCCTGGAAAATCGATTGCGATTCCGGTTATCACCACGGATAATGGTGGACTCCGATCGGAGAGAGATGTGTATGTCTTCATCGGCGATCAGGTAAGATGTTTTTCCAGTTATATACGGTAAAACATGGCCACTGACCACTCATATCCTTTTTTAAAACTCGGTTTGTGATCCCCTAGGCTCCTTGGTGCTAACCCTTTTGAACCTTCCCGATTACGTCTAAACAAACACTTCGTCCTTCCTATCCTCCTTTGAACATTCTTGCGTCGTTTCTCAATCGGATTAACCTTCGGCTTTCCTTTTCAGAACGATAATCCCATGCACGATGGCCGCATGACAATCTATGTCCACAGCTACCTGGGCCGCCTGGAGAAGACAAACATCGGTCGAGTGTTCGTCGAAGACAAGGACGACTGGGACAATGGCGACAAGGAGTACGTGTGGGAATCAACGGTTCCTGGCTTCTCGTTGGCTCTTAACGGAGACATCACCATGGACGGTCTCATGCCGCTTGGAGTGTACGAGCTTGTGGCCAAGGTCGTCGACAAGAGACGCAACGAAGAAGCCCGCGGCTGGGTGAAGGTTGTCGTTCAGCAGGTGCCCGAGTCGTCCTTCCAGAACCAGGGATCCTTCCGCATTCTGAAGGGGCCTGGCGGCTATCAGAGCGCCGCCGACTTCCTGCAGCTGGACGCCAACGGTGAATCGGCGATGGGAAAGTTCACGGAAGCCATGTACGGATGGCTTAAGGCCGACACGTCCGTCACCGTGTTCTCGGTCAAGGAGGACCGAGCCGACCTGCAGACGGACACGGTAGAAGTCATTGACGTCCGCTTTTCGGCGCACACGGCCTCGGAACGAAGCTCTGTCCTTCTGAATGGCGTTGTTGCACAGCACAAGTCCGAAATCGAGAAGATTCTTGGAGCTCCTATTGTCTCCGTGGGTATCGACATGTGCAAGTTCACACTCTGCGACAATGGATGTCAAACGGAGAACAGCGCCGACTTTGTAAGTGTTTGTTTTCTCGGTTCCCGGCTGCTTCTGTTTGCGCAGAGGCGGCAAAAACGATGCAAAAGCGGAAAATCTTAAGGATTACGGCATAATGTGCATTAGGGAGCGGAGAGACGGTGAAGGGGATTAGGTTTCGCGGTGGGCTTTTACGTGGCTATGGCCGATATGGGTGACCTGGGAGGTAGGATTAACCTGCTAACAATGGGTTATGGGTCAGTAGGAGCAAGCAGATCTTTGAGTTTTTGAAAGGCATTTATATAAGAACAGGTCTCTTAGGGTCACAGATACGAAACAATCGGAAAAAAAAAAATCTGTCTTATCAGTTCAGAAGAGTCATCTGTACGTGCCATGACAGCTCAGTTGGGAGAGCGTTAGACTGAAGATCTAAAGGTCGCCGGTTCGATCCCGGCTCGTGGCATTTCTTTTTTCTTCTTTTGTCCTTCACCAGTAGGCCTTTATAATCAAGTAATATGCCTTGAAATCTTATACCTTTTGACTATTACCTTTTAATTTCAGGCTGGAGTGGTGGTCTCCGCCAACCGCACCGTTCTCGTCGGTGTGAATGCCGTATCCAAGGACAAATGCGTCTGTCCAGTTTTCGATCCTCCGCAACAATGCGAAATGGGTGTTTGTTACAACAAGGGCGTCTGTCACAACACATATCCCGGATTCTTGTAAGTTGTTTGCTTTTCCAATCGGCGCTCATCAACGATGTTTGCTTTCAGCTGCGAATGTCGCAACGACAAGCTGAAGGGATTCCGCTGCCAGGGAACAACGCGCTCCTTTAACGGCAACGGCTACGCTTGGTTCAAACCCATGCCTGCTTGCACTTCGCTCAACATCACTTTCGAGTTCATGACGAAGGAATCCAACGCCATGCTCTTGTACAACGGACCCATGGGAAGGAACAGCAGTGCTCCAGTCGTCGACTATGGAGATTTCATAAGCATCCAGCTGATGGGAGGAATGCTCTCCGTGGACATGAACTTCAATGGCCGATCGCCGACCCATCTGGAGATCCCGAGATCTCCCAAGTTGAACGATGGAAAGTGGCATACGGTAGCCCTGACGCAGATTGGAAGAAGCTTGGAGCTGGTTCTGGACAGTTGTATGGACTTGACTCCTGACGATCTGAATGGATTGAGCGACGGAAGCACGTGCCGAAAGAGCGACAGAACTGTGGATGACGATGAGCGTCTAAATATCGTCGCTCCTCTGCAAGTTGGAGGCGTAGCGCCGCTGACCGGATCCGCTGAATACCCCGGAGTGGTCACAATCACCAATGGCCTCAAGGGATGCGTCCGAAACCTGTACGTTAATAACGACCAGTACGACCTGGACACGCCCGCTCGGGAAGAGAACTCCAAGAGTGGCTGCGAGTACTGGGGATCTGCCTGTGACTCAAACACCGTCGACTCGGTCAACTACTGTGTTAACGGAGACTGCTACGCCGACATGGATACCCAAGTGCCGAAGTGCATCTGCGACCCTGGATTCGGCGGAGACCGCTGTGACATTCCCGTCCAGTGGGTAGAATTCGGTCCTGGAGCGTTCATCAGCTACGACGTGAAAGTCGAGCTCAAGAAGCAGCTCACCTCTACAGGAGTCCTCTTCATTCCTGGAAAGGCGAACGCGGGAAGCGGACAGCTCGCCTACGGAACAAGCCCTGACAAGGGATCTGTCAGCAACTACATTGAGAATTACGCTCCCAAGGCCGAGTTCGATGTGATGCGAGGAGCGAACAGTGATCAAGTCCGACTTGCGCTGAACCAACTGCGACTTCATGATAACACCTCGTACTGGATGCAGTTCAACCGAAACCCGACCAGAGCCTCGCTCTCCATCGACGGTATCTACCACACCTCGGAGATCCTGAACCCTATCGGACAGCAAAGTCAGGGATACCTTCTCCCGATCAATGATATTCAGTTCGGACAAGGGTCGTTCGCTCATGGATTCATGGGCTGCGTTGGAACCTTCCGCTGGGATCACAAGAACCTTCCTCTGGTTCGAGAAGAACCTCCGCAAAAATCAGCCCCAATCCGTCACCTAAGAAGCGTGGATCAGGCTACTGAGCTCTTCAGCATCAGGCAGAGTTCTGGTGTCAAAGAAGGCTGCTCTTTCCGAGCGAACTGCTCCTCGTTGGGACCCGGATTCTGCACCGGCCCCTTCATCTGCAAGGACTTCTGGAAGATCGCCGTGTGCACTTGCCCCGACAGGGTAGCGGCGACCATTGACGAAAAGGGTCAGCTGATAGGTTGTGATGAGACGTTGGCCTCGACTCAGCTCGGCGTCACGTCTTCCACTATCATCATTATCATGGTTTCGCTGGCGATCATATTCCTCCTACTCCTAGCTGCCGTCATGTACGCCATGAGGCAGACCAAGTCGATGACGCAGGACGTGCGCCCGGAAGATATCAAGAGGGACAACCTGAGGCCATATGATGTGGAAGGAGGCGGAGAAGCGGATAACACGCGTCACAACATCGCTGGATTGAGGAAACCAGTGATGCCCATCGATGGAGCGGACATGGGCCCAGCCACGTTCCCTGTCCAGAGGCCGATCGGTAAGAGATTCTTAAGCTTATATCCAACTCAATCTCTACGTTTTCAGATGACAAATTGAACTCAAGGATAAACGACCTGGAGACCGACCCTAACACGGGTCCTTACGACGAGCTTAGGATGTATAACACCGAAGGTGACAACGTGTCCAGGTTAACACTGGACTCATTGGAGTCCGCCTCTGATGAGACGCCAAACGGAGCCGTGGACCAAGACGTAAGATTCGTGTCCTCTGGATAAGATCCTAACCGATACATTTCAGTCCGAGAGATGGGGCCCTCGCTTCAACGACTACGGTCACCGCGAATAGAGTCACAATCCACAGATCTACGTCCCTCCAATCCCGGTTTTGCCCTGATGGGTACTGAGGCAAAACGGCGCGCAGAAATCTCTTCTTGCCCTCATCCTCGCATCAATTCACTTCAGTGTTGTGCCCTCCTTCCCCTTTACAGACTCTCCTCTTGTATCTACTTAACTTATCGTCGATTCCCACACCGTCCCCTTGTTGTACATACGTCGTCGTCTCATTGCTCAGCATTCAAGTTCAGCTTTGGTGCATATTGCCTCCGATCAGGCTGCCTCCTCTCTTCTTTCACTGTCTTCTTTACGACCCATAGGTCACGTCACACCTATTTTATATCACGACTTATCACAGCCACAACTATCGATGACGCCTCGCAAACTTTCAGATTTCTTGTTGTGATGTGCGTTCCTCTCGTTCAAAGCTATTATACTCAGAAGGAATGACCAAAAGGAGAAAAAACATAATAAATGGAAACATGATTTGCACAGATTTGTAAACGAGTGGATGTGCATATGAGAGGGACAGCATATTGCGTATAGTATTCATGGTTAATCTATCAAGCTGATCAGTTACAGTATACTGATTCTGGAAATTATGTCGCATGAAGCTAATGACCTATTCCGTCTTCTTAGCGAAGAAGAAGGTCTCAATTATTCCTTTTATGAGAAAAAATGTCCCCCCCCCCTCTTCTCAGCTATGTATCTGCACCATCAATATGGTCTTCTTTTGCAAACGTTTACGGTCAATCTATCAAGTAGATCAGTTACAGTACACTTTTGATTCTGGAAACGAAGTCACATGAAGCTAATGACGTCTTCGGTCTTCCAAGCAAAAACCTTAAAGCCAAAACATGAGAAACACAAGTGAAAAATGTGAGAAAAAGTTGAGTGCTTCCTTGTAGGAATAAAAAAAAAGTCCCCCCCCCCTTCACGGCTATGTATCTGGACCACCAATATGACCTGTTTTATCTTTATTAGAAACGTAATAGCTCAAACGGATCTGCTTGAAGAAGCAGAGATCAGATCCCTCAGGACACGTGAAGTCTCTGTCGAGTCCATTCTTGTATAAATGCTTGTGGATCAGAAGGAACCTTCACTCTGAGGCCATGGAACATCACTTCTTTTTCTTCAAATCTGAAAATCATAAACCTCCACATGTTGAACGACGCTGAGACTTACCTTCGAAATGTTTTTGTCTCTCCATTGAAGTCAATAACGAAGAAGCGTGGATCGCGGTGATCGTAAGCCGCATGGATGAACTTCCCCCGTCGATAACCATGATAGCCACCGAAACTTGCAAAATGGACAACTCGGGAACTGTCAGTACAATTCAAACAACGCAGCACGTGCGGATCGATCAATAGAAGGTCGTGATGTGGCGGCTGATAGCCCGAGAAGACAGGACTCAAAACGAAGGCGTACGCGAAGAAATATATGTACAAGCAGCACAGAATAATGACACACAGCCGCTGTTTGGAGATCATGTCGGAACAATTATGTCGACCGATCGACGTCAGAGCGCGATGTGACGTGGAGGAATGGTTGAATGGTTCTTGCAGGAAACAGGAAGTGTGACCCTAGGGAGTTTTGCGGACACGCAACATGGACCAGCAGACGATCACGCATAAGCCTGCACGATTGAAATTCAAAAAGCTTAGCACATCTAGAACGCATTTGTAAACCAACCCGGAGCAGGTCAAATTCCGCCAGCTTTAAGTTTTGGAATAAAAAAGACGGTTTTTGATGGATTTAAGTAGACGCACTAAACTAGGCGGAAGTTCTCAAGTCCGTGAACGTTAAAATAAACTTCTAATGTTGCTTGCTTCTAATCCCAGTGTTGGAGAGTGAGAGTGTGCGAACTTCCCTAAGGGTCTCGCCACTACTAGAAGATGATACGCAGTTAGGGCCTTCGGCCTGCGAGCTCTGCCATCAGCTCCTGCTATGCAGTCTCTCTCATCTCCAGGCTTTACTACCACCTTGTATGTTATTTTATGTTATACACTTTGCTATGCGTGCGATTGTTACTTACCCGTGTTTTATATAAATGGTTTAATTACCCAAGTTTGAGGTCCCCCAAATATTTGTACACCCTCCAACGAGGGTTGTAACACCCAGATGTAGTAGGGGATCTATAAATAAAAAATAAGGGTGCAAGAACACAAAGAATGTTCTACAAACAGTACAAACATCTGTCTGGTGTTCTCCTTTGATAGAGGTGTCGCCTCGTTTGTCTACTCGACTTGCACCACTTGCACCGCTCAGAGAATTCCACTCGGGAACACTGGCCCGACTTGCACCACCAGGAACCTTTGTACATTCAGGGTGGAAGGTGGGGTTACTTGCACCACCGACTTGTACCACTTCTACTTGCACCACGGTAGTTACATTGAACCACATTGGGTCCTGTTATAGATTACTAGTCGTGGTGAGACCTAATCTTCAGGATTTCCCGCACATTCGTCCGTTCTTTCAACTTAATTTATGCGATGGTCTCCATCCCATACCAAGTGAGACTCCTACTCCATCTGACAGAATCTGTGGGTCGTTTACAGGGCACGACAAAACGACGTCCTATGAGAAGGTGAGGACCGTAGTTACTGTAGAACTTTTGCGTATTGTATGTGCTTTTTCAGTGGCCGATGACCTGCTTGCTTCATGTTTACTGACCACAAAACAGTATTAGGACACCACTTTGGATTTACATTGTTAGTCTTGAAAACTCCGGAATCAGTATCCGTAGTACTGGAAGAACACGCTGTTGGCGAGGTCATTGCGACAAATGCTCCAGTCGTTGGCACCATTGGCGGTAGCGGAGTTGACAGCCTGATAGAGCTGGTCAAAGAAGCCCTGCACGTATTGGCTGTTCGCATAGTTACTTGCTTGCTGGATCACAGCAGGGATTCCGCTTCCGCAGTACTGGTAGACCTAAAAGCTTCTTGCTCGAGCTACTCTGAATCTGGCAAGTACATCGTTCAGCATTGGTGTGAACACGTCCTGGGCGGCGGCGGCAATGGAGTTCTTCACAGGATCGAAGTCGTTTCCAAGATCGCTTTGTAGTTTGCTGATAACGCTGACAGCCCTCACTGCGGTGGCACCTCCGATGTTCTGGGAAACAGTGTTGATGAAATCTAGGGTTTGGGGGTTAAGAAGATAAGTACATGGAACGCGCTCACTGTCAAAGATCTGCTGGACGGTGGACCCTTGGCACACTTGATTCGCGATAGCAGTGTCGATCTGAAAGTCACTCCTTATTGCGAGACTTCGGAGTTTGTCACCTTTGCTATCTCGGCCATGGTGAAGAACTGGGTGACATAGTTATAGGTAAAGGTGACCAGGGCGTCTTGAGCCTGAGAAGCAGAGACGAAGAGGGCGAGGACCACAATGAGGGTGTACATCGCTGAATTGAATGAGGATGGAAGGGCTCGCCTGTTCTTTTATAGTAACAATTGTCTAGGGGAAAACAATTAACACCTCAACACATGTGATCTACGGTTGTGGGGTGAACATCGGCTTACGAAGGTTGCTTCAGTATAGCCACGATTATCCACTGTTTTTCCCTCATTTGAGAGACAGCGCATGTCTGGTCTAGTACTATGATGTGTTCTATGCACTGTACGTCCATACATGAAATGCTTCAAGGGATAGCTGGGCAATTCAGTGCCCTTCTTAGGATATGTTGGCCTTTTGACTCCTTTGATTCAAGTGTACTGCATCCTTTGGAATTAAATGCTAGTTAGTGCTAAATAAATGACGATCGCTCAGCAGAAATACCATACCATATCCAGACCAGGGATGTGCGACTATTGAGGCTTTTTTGGCTTTTGAGTCTTTCGAATTTTTGGCTCACATCTCAAAACATGGGATTCCTCCCCTCGCTTTTGCTATCTGTCTGTTACAGGCTTTCTCCTACGTTACCTAAGGCCGTTCTCAGCATTGTTGTCCTGTACTAAAATACTACAATCGTAGTATCATTATTCCTTGTATTCTTCGCCTTTCCGCCTAGGACTTGTTCCAGAAATGCAGATTTATAGTTCGGAGCAATCAAGTCCAACCTCCGCAAGCGCGGACGGACGACCCCTTAGGCTATGTGCAACTCCAACGTTTCCATCGCATGTCTTCCTATTCTAGGCGAATTTACTAAGGAACAACTGAACACTTCTTCGTCGGTTGTCGGAATTTGCATGCTTTTGGTGGGGTCACGCGATTGCCCTGAAAACTGAGCAGATTGGCGACATACGTTGAGTGGCACGAGCGTTAGACCAGTCGGTAACTTTAGCGCCCTCTGTCGTCCAAGTGTAGTTGAATCCATGGCTGGAAATATGCGCTACGCTATCCCATGCATCAATCTGCCGATCTTCTTCATTGTCTTTCCACTGAACACAGCCTTTCTATGGGTAGGAAATCAATATGGTAACTCGGTACTAATCATGTTATAGATCATCTTCCGTAGCAAGTCACTGTGGAAGCTCTGGGCCTACAGAATCATCTTCTTAATCGGGTTCGTTGACGCCTTCTTGTTGATAACGACGCTGGAGGCCGGATTTATGAGCCTCCTGCAAATCGAATTTCCCTACTTTTTTGTGAGTGTAAGTTTGTGAGCGTGGATACCGGCCTTAAGGACTGAAAGATTATTTTAGACTGCTACTGTCATCACCCTTGTTGGACCTGTTCTCCAGGGACTTCTTTCTATTGTGCTGGCATACAACAGATTTGTCGTTATTCTTGGGTTATCACGTTTGAACATCTCGTCCATATACTACGTAAGTTTCACCAGAGAACAAGACAAGCAGAACTCAAGATTTCTGCTGTTGAGGAGAGCCACGATTTTGGCTGTCGATCCGAGCACTTTTGAAGTCCAATATTTCAGAATTGTCAGAACAGAGAACATCAATGTTTTTTGGCTTTGGCTCCATAGTCACATAGTTTAGTAGCATAACGGTAAGCCTCATAAGCAACTCTAAACTAGTTCCCTAAAAAGCAAAAGGCTCAGACATCCAAGGATAAGCCTACACTTTAATTCGGGTGGAAACCGCAAACGTGGAATACATCGTCATCGCCAGGGGTAGAATCCCGCACCTTTTGAATGGTAGCCTATCGCACTGCCAATGCGCCATACGCGCATTGAATACGCTCTCTACTTAACGTTCTTGTTTCTGAATTGCTCTGTGACAAAATGTGGCCATTGTAGCTGCACATGATGTAGAGAAAAGTGCACTATATTGAACACGTTTGATAAATTTATAAGGTGGAGGTTTTTGTGTTGAGGTTTCTATGGGGACTACGAAAAAAACTAAACTAGAAACCAGAAAAACGACGACAGTTGAACTTTCCCGCACGCGATATCGGTTGTAGGAAAGTATAGATTGTACCAAAGATGAACATAGATTGCCACATAGTGTCCTGTTTGTCTTGAAAACCAAAAGAATCCTAGGCATTACTCAGGTTCTCCTTTAGGCACTTATATTCCTAACATTGGCGATCACATTTACGATCGTCGGTCTTTTCTGTCATCTCATCGACTACTACCGCTACAACATTGAACACCATGGTTTTCACACATTAAGTCCTCACAACCCACCTGTGCTTGACGCCATCTTCTACTTGTTGATCGCAATATTTATACTCGGCTCCATTGTGTACGTCATCTCCATAGGGTCCATAATGTTTCAGGTGATGATGCGCAATCATAGAATTTGTACAAATTGTGGCATTCAGAGAAGAGTGGTCAAAAGACATGACGTAGGCCTTTTGATCCAAGCGATCGTACCTTTCGTGTGGCTCATAATCATTCGAGTGTTCTCCAAGGTAGCGGATTCAATCACAGGCGACCATCCCGACGTTTTTACAATCTTCATGAACTTCTTTATGCGTTCACTCCCGGTGTCACACGTTATCGTGTACCTGTCATGCAATAGGTGAGAGCCCGGTTAAGTACCGATGGATGATGTCCCGTTGCAGAACGCTGCGCCAAAATCTAAGGACGATATTCTCGCCAAAGAAGTCGATCGCGGTGGTGTCACTATCGCCGTCTTCCGTAACGAAAACGCCAAGCCAGAGGATGTAAATCATCGGATGAATGGATTGTGCGACTGGTGTGCTATTTATGTATTTATGCTTTGTTTTTATGGTTGTATTTACAAATTAGCGAAGCTGTGCGCACATATTGCGCGCCACTACTTTTTTAATAAGCAATGGTGATCTGTTTGCGTGGCTCTGTGGAGCAGATAGTTGGAATGAAACGGAACAGGCAAAAACTTTGCCGCCAGCAGGGGTCGAACCTGCGACCTTGGGCTTATTAGACCCACGCTCTAACCGACTGAGCTATGGCGGCTTGTACATAACTCTCTCTCATCATCACTAGTTCAGTGGCGCTCAGTGCAGTGACAACACACCACTTCAATCACACTTCACTCTTCGAGACCATGTGGCGAGATGGCCGAGCGGTCTAAGGCGCTGGTTTAAGGCACCAGTCTCTTCGGAGGCGTGGGTTCGAATCCCACTCTCGTCAGAACTTTTTATTCGAAACGAAAATCCAAATCGGCTCAAGTAAAATCGGCTTCATTCACTAACGCAATCGTCTTCTTAAGACCTATGTTTGTCTTATAATAATGCCAACAACATTGTGTATTGCATGGATTTTGACTGCTAATGTTTGGCGTGAAAAAGTGAGACTCTACACAAAAAAAAATTACGCAAAATTTTCGATTTATCGCCTTAGGTCGTAGTAGCCCTTTTTAAACTGATAATCATTTCGACTTTCATCCAGACGTTAGTTCGCGTCACCGATAGTTAAAGATTCGTTTGCGCAATGCGAGATAATTCACGTCTCTTTGCTGACTATTCGGTTTATAATAGTATTCGAAAAAGGGAAAATTCCGAAATAGAGCGAATGGTGCGTATTTAAAGAACATTCGAGTACTTAAAATACTTGCACGTAAAACTCTTTATCCGAGGATTCATAAGCTGGTCTTGATATCGGACTTGATTCTAACTCCAATTTTATTGTCCTGTGCTATAAATGTTTTAAAATTATTCGGAGCTATTCATTTAATATAATTTCATTTATTTAAGTTACCGTTTAAAACCATTTGAAAAGTTTTGCTTTTTCAGTTCAAAAAGATAAACGAGATTGTAGACTACTCTAGCATACTTCAACGTATATATTTATGGTCACATCTTTGGCCCCGGTCACGTAGGTCTCGCGACACGCACATTCATTGGTCGATGTTGCACGAATCTTCCACTTTTCCGAGCAGGTGTACCCCGACATGTGTGTATTTCCCACGCTAAGATTAGGTTTACAAGGTTTCGGCGCCCGTTTCGATTGTAATTCATTGGGTTTTCTTTGGGATACGTGTGCATGTGAGCATGTTTTTAAGCGACCAGTTGGTAACAGGTCAATTCACTTCACAGACTAACAGTTCAACAGCTCAAGACCATCAGGACAGAATGCTGTTGCCGAAGCTTGAAGATAAAGCAAAAAACAATACCTAATTTGTAAGATGCTAGTGCTATTGTTTTGATCTATTGGGCTCCGGGGATTAAGTGTATCAAGGGGCTTATCCAGCAAGCCATATTTAAATTCCATGAAAGGCAGAGTCTCATGATTTCAATGAATGCCTTCGATTTCAAAGAGCATGTGAGTGTGGTTTTTGTAGGTGTCACAAGCCAGACGTGAACAGAGGAAGTTGGCGCACTAATGAACGTGTACTTTCGCAGGATTCGAAAAATAATCCGCTAGAATTATTGAGCTGGAAAGTAAAGCTGCACATGTCAAGATTTAAACTCGAGAGCAGAACCCGAAGAGTGCGTGCGCATTTGTAGTCCTCCCTTGATGATTTTGATTCATGCCCTGACTGCTTTTATATGTGCTTTTATATGGATTATATACTTGCCCTTTGTTTGTTATTACTTTAATGACTGCTTTTATATGTGAGCTTTGAGGCATCCTCACGTTGACGCTTCTTAGTTCATACCGTACTCATTTGACCTTACAACTTCCGTGCCAGTTAAGCGCTGCCTCGAAGGGATCACGAGGAACTGACCTTTTGTTGGAATCCGAATTTGAATTTAATGTTAACTACAATTTCGATTTGGCTAGTCCGGGCGTGTCCAGGCTGACCAGAGACTGCGACTTTGTAGTTAAATCGCTTTGTCAAAGTTCATTCAGTGTCTTGCACGCCTTATCAAAGGCACTTTCAATGCCTACTATGGCCGTCCGCTTCTTCGTTATCGTCTATAACCTCTTCGTCTTCCCAGTCTTCTTCCCTTTGAACATCATGATTGTCTGGGTAAGTGATTTTTGTGTTTTTGTCTCTAACACTTATCAACTAGATCATCTTCAAAAACAAGAAGCTTCGGAAACACTGGAGTTATCCAATCATTGCGAACATCGCCATTGCTGACGAGATAATACTGCTTACTGTGGCCTCGGCTGGTATGATGACTTTGTTCAACTTTGAGCTGCCGGAAATTCTCATTAAGGTAAGCTTCATCCCTCTAATCTAATCATATTATTCAAACCAGTGATGGAATTGAAACTTTAGACACCGTAAAACAGCAACCAAATACTTATGTTCCTTGTAGTATCAAATTTTGTCACTGGCTTAGCAGCATTTTATTAATCCACGGAGGTAGCACCCCTCCTGCCAAAAAGCTGGTCCCGATAAGAAAATCTTGGGCCATATATAATAGCATTAGAATTGTTGACGGAACTAAGATACCGGGACTGAATTGTCCACGTTCTTAGAAAGTTCTATTGTTCGGCTGAATACAAACAAACGGTGCAAGGACACCACAATACCCGACTTGCGTAAAGATACAACAGAAGCCATCATATGTATAATAATAATGTAGTGATCCGGTGGATGACGACCCGTTTGGTAATCTGTTACACGAATAGTATAGTGCAAAGCTTTTACTTCTACACGACCTTCAGTACAGGAAAACACGCAATAAGATAAAACCCTAATTTACTATTTATAAAAGTAAATACTTAGTAAAGGAGAAAGTCTCCTGGAAAGGCTGGGACCCTTGCATGCCGTAGTTCATCTGCTTGCAGCACTTGAAGTTCTTTTACCCGGACAAGTTCTCCAACGCGGAACTACGAGGGTTTAACAAGGGAAACATTCTACCAAAAATATCGCATTATATATAGTGTTTTGCACGGTGTAATACCGCAGATTCGACAGTCTAGTAGAGTCTATCGCATGCAAGGGTTTTGGTAAAATCAGTTTAAATTTTTTTTTAAATTGAAAAAAAGTACTATTGTTGCTATTGTAGATGAACATGGTCATCATATTTTGCGTTCCCATCACCGAAGCACTCCTTAGCTTTACCTTGGCAGCTAACCGACTTTTTGTCATGGTTGGAATGTCGTTCTGCAGCAAGGCTATCGTTTATGTTGTGAGTAACCATAACCTGCACCTGAACAATTCGTAATTGTACATAATAGACGCTTCTGTCGTTGAGCTGGATTCTTGGTCTACTCGTTGGAGCTCACACATTTGTGGTGATGGAAGAACCGAGCTACAACTTGGAGACCTTTCGCTACCACGCCAACAAGTACTACTCCTTAGAGATGAAGACCTATCGCTTGGCGCTCTACTGCGTCTTTTTGGGAATATCTATTCTGATGTATCTGGCTATTGTTTTGAAGATTATTTTCGAGGTATATTTCTATTCGCCCCGGTTCGCCCTGAGACCTAAGCTTTAAGAGAAACAAGGTGTGTCGCGAAGACATCAAGCTTTTCGTCCAGGCAGTTATCCCGTTCCTGTGGTTGGTGTTGTATGCCATCGTCACTCAATACGAGCTCATCACCATGCTGGACATTGGCGACTTTGGAGATGTTTTGTACACTATTATAGGTCGTTCCATGCCGGCTGTTCACTGCACCGTATACATGATTTTTAACAGGTATCTTATACAAGGATTATGCAACGGAAGGATATGAACTTTTTTAGGACACTGCGTCTGGAAGTTATGGTCATGTTGAGGCTGAGGAGCCGCGTGAAAAATGCGCAAACTGTTCCCTGCATGTCATTTAACAGGAGTTTAGGCTCTTCCAGGTTCTAGTGCTTAATAAAAAGCAACCTGGCAACTTATTTTGTTTTTTGATTTTCTGTGTTAATGTCCATGCTTGTTACTTGCTCTATTGTTTGTTTGCCTCTTCTTTCTCCTGCTGATGTCGTCATGTGTCCAAGAGGATAGATATGACAATCTGAAATTAAGTTTCTGCTAGTATGTACTAGCAGATCATGTTGTGTTGTTGAATTCCGGTGAATTAAAATTTAACTACGTGCTTATCAAATTTCAGCCGGATCAGAAGACTGAATATTTTGGGAATTTGCTTCACCATCTTGTTGACCATTTGCTGTTTCTTGTTACTTGATAAAAAGTCCAGTTACCAATATTCCACATATTTCACATTGTTGGAGATTCCCTGACGGCCAGTTTTCCAGTGCGAGTATGCCATATCTTGATAAGAAAGAACGGCGAAAAGTTGAAAACATAAACTGCGCTGATCTTCCATTGAAACCAACAACATTCTTGCTTAGACTATGGTCTTGTTCTTCCATAGCACATTCCGTGATAAAGAGATAGATCTTTTCAGAAATGAGGTGCTAATTTTTGTAAATACGGAAGCAATTATAATAGCAAGATATAGGATGGGTACGGATGATCCCCACAACTCACATGTTGTTTTTCTCACGATAAGATCTTATTTGGCAAATGTTGTTGCAAGGGTCCAGTCTGATAGATATAAAGAGACTAACGATCGTCCCTTCTTATCTGTTTTAATTTCTTGCTCTTGTGCTCTTCAAAGTAGTTCTTCAGCAAACCAAATGATCACTGTTATTCTAATACTAATACTCTTGTATTTGTGGACCAAATCGGTTAAAAGGAGCGATCTGCCACCAGGTGAGCTGCTGTGTGCACTGCTAAGGATAAGGACCCGATAACACGTTCACATTTAAGACCGGTTTGCTGGCATCACCATAGTTTTTATGAGCCTGCATCCGTAGAGCCTGCAGTCTTAATTATTGCCATAGTAAATAACTATTCTCATTTCATATGCATCAGCCCATGCCTGAGATAACGCTCTTTTCCAATAGGCCCTCCACCTCTTCCCATTATCGGCAATGCACATCAGCTATTTTGGGGACTGGTGAGGGGAAAAACGCACGTTGATGTAATGTTGGAGTGGAAGAAGTTCTACGGGAATGTCTTCACCATGTACATTGGTCCCTACCACAATGTGGTTCTCGCCAACTACAAGACCATCGTGGAAGCATTTGTCAAGAATTCAGAAGATTACGCGAATCGACCTGAGTTTTTCCTCTTCAATGGAATTCGAAGTGGGTCCAGTCTTGTGATGACCATATAAAAAGTACACTTCAGATAACAAGGGGATCAGCTTCGCGTCAGGACCCGGTTGGTTGGAGCAACGACGGTTCTCTCTGAAAACGTTGAGAGATTTCGGTTTTGGCCGGAACATAATTCAGCAGCGGATTATGGAGGAGTTCTCCTACAGAACGGAGAAGTTGGACAAGGAGCTGGATGGCCTGCTGGGAAAGGCGCTTATCATGGATCCGCATATCTTCTTAGACCTTACAATTAGTTCCATCATCAACCGGATTCTCGTTGGCTACCGTTATAACGCGGTTTTCTCTTTCTTTATTTTTGTGGTGGAGAGTTGATTTCAGAATCGTTGGGATGAGTTCGTGAAGATGAAGCTGGGACTGGAAAGGGAGTTTGACACGCTGAACCTTTGGGATGGGGCGTACCTGACTAAAACCACGTACAAGCTACCGGGGTTCCATTATCGCTATATGGTGGTTGAAGAACAGCAGGTAATATTGATGGAGCACATGCGCGATGTCATCAAGAAAAGGTAAGAAAATTAGATGACTAAATTCTAGCAGTTGCTGAGATAACGTTGTAAGGAGCTGAAGCTCTTTGAAGCACTACGAAAGACTAAACTTGTGGCCAGAGCTGTCATTGACCTGAACCGTTCGGGTGACCCGACCTTAGCCGATGCCCCAACGCTGAGCCGAGATTTCAGGTTGACCCTATGACAGCTCTGCTTGTGACCCACTCAAATCCTGTTTTATGATTGAAAATTGTGGCCTATTTGGGACGACATTCAATTATAAAATGGACCTTTTACTAACTTATTTAGGCGTGACGAAATCGCGTCCGGGGAGCATCACCTAAACTACGAACACGGAGGAGACGACTATCTTGACGCCTACTTCATTATGCTCGAACAGAAGAAGCGGAACAAGGAGTTCATCGGCTGGTTCAGTGACGAGGCTCTCGCAGCGAATCTTGCCGATCTGTGGATGGCCGGCACAACAACCACAATGCAAGCTCTGTCATGGTTCATGGTGTTTACGACGAACAACATGGCTGTTCAAGAAAAGCTGAGGAATGAGTGTTTCTCCATTACGAATCGTAACAGAACGGTAGAATTGTCCGATAGGCCGCACATGCCATATACTAGCGCTGTGATTACGGTAGCTCTACTCATGAAACCTGTAGATGCTCAACCCCCTTTAGGAACTTCTTCGATGTGGCAGTATCCTAAACTTCAGCTTCTTGCGCGAGACCACAAGGGAGACGGTGGTTGAGGGCCATGTTCTACCAAAGAAGGCCAACGTGGTCGCACAAATAAGTCTTATGTTTTGTGACGACCGGGACTATCCCAATCCGTTCGAGGCATTCATTTTCCTTGCTTTTTATAGCTAATGTAACTCAATTTCAGTTCGACCCTGAGCGGTTTCTACACAACAAAGAAGGTGCAAAACATGTTATCGCCTTCGGTGCAGGAAAACGTGTTTGCGTCGGAGAGAGCCTGGCCAGGGCTGAATTGTTCTTGGTAGGTCCTCATCAAATAAACTGTACTGAGAATAGGCCACATTTAGCTGATTACGAACTTGGCACAGAAGTACCGGTGGAGCCCAGTTGAGAACTGTCCTCCGTCAAAGGACGAGTTGAGCACCATTCTGATTATGAGAAAGACGCGACCCTTCCTGATAAAAATTGAGAAGCTGCAGCACACGTGACTACTGAAATAAAAGGTTTAATTTGGTGATGAGTGATGCTATAACTTCTTATGCAACACTGCACTGTGGTACATAGGCATTGACAGTTCTACCCACCACGAGTCGGTAATTTTGTGAACTTTCGAATAAAGCCAAATATAGGTGCTTACACACCGTGTTTTCTAGTTTTGAGCGTAGAAGTTCGCGAGGTTCCCTTGTTAACGTAATGTCATTGACTCAGGAAATCAAGTTAAGACAAGTGGATCTATGGGCGATGAATAATGCTTGATGTTTATTGCCACGTATGGCTCGGTGTTTGTTCGGGCAGTTGTTAGCAGAGCAAATTGTTATGTTCTTACAATCTAACACGCTCACTCACTTTGGATAAGTAAACTTCTCATACGAAAGTGGTAGTGTATGATATGGAAACACTGCACTGTGGTGCATGGGCATTATACCTACGTGACAGTTCTATCCACTACGGGTCGGTAATTTTGTGAACTTTCGAATAAAGACAAATATAGATGTTTACACACCGCGTGTTTTCTAGTTTTGAGCGTAGCAGTTCGCGAGGTTCCCCTGTTAGTAATGTCATGGACGCAGGAAATGAAGTCAAGACAAGTGAATCTAGCTTAATGACATTCTGTAGTTGCACTGTCGTTATTTGCCTCCTTTTGACCTTTTTCCCAATAGAAGGGACACGTTTTTTTACTCTACAGTGGGGAGTGAAGTGTTTACTTCGATGGGGGTTTTAAATGTTCAATACATAGCAACACAAGGGGTTCAGAAGGGGGAGGGTTACATTCCAATGAGTCATCTCAGTGCTTATTACAGCGTTTTAGTGAAGGCGCCGTAGGAACATACAATTACCGACACAAATTTCGACTTACCTGATACTGCTTTACATCCCATTACAGGTGTTGTTATGGACGACGACTTATCCTACTTCTTCTATAACAGCATCTTAGATCTTACAGCTGTGGTCAGCATAACGGTCAAGCTTCTCTGCATCTACATCATCGTCAAGAAGACTCCCAAATACATGCGTACCGTTTCATACTTTATCCTAAACGAGGTGATATGGAATTTCGTGGGAAACCTCCTGTACACCCTGGGACATCCGCTCCCTATGATGCCGGCGGTGTGCTTTCGGATGGATGGACTAGCTGGAAATTGGCTTAGAACCGAGGAGCAAAGGTGGCTCTACTTTCTTGCTATTGCTATCGCTGTTGTCAACTGTTGTCTTGGCTTCGCTACCACTTTCGTCTTCCGCTACGTGACTCTGGCCTTTCCCGACACGGTGTCGCGATTCCACAAGGCTTGGGGCTGCATATGCTGTGTGACTGTTCATTCTGTTGTATCACTCATTGTGTCTTTAGTGCTTTACGCGTATCAACTTCCTATTAGCAACTATCCCAAAGGCGATCTTCCTAAAAGCACTCAAAAGTTCTTCTGTTATCATCCGGAGGGCACCGAAAGCGTTATTTTCGTCTCCGCCTTCCTGGCGTATTTCGGAGTGATTGTCCTTCTACTAGCAGTCTTTTCTGGACTCTCTGTTCGCGAATTGACAATTACAAAATACCGACAAAACAAAAGCATGGTGAACACAACGTTCAACTTGCAGAGGAAAATCCTGAAAAACCTGCTCATCATCACTGGCACCTCTGTGCTCCTTGGTGGCCTACCACTCATTCTTTTCGTAGTTTATCTTTACAATAGCAAATTACCGTCCGCACGCACGGTTGTCTCGAGTTTGGTTCTGGTGCTTCTGAACTTCGGGACAATTTATTGCGTGTTGATATTGTACTTGTTTAAAGCCTACAGGAGAGCGGTTGTTGATATGCGTAGCTCGTTGTTCAATGGATTAAGAAAACTGTTAATGTGTCCTAGGCACGTGATTGATGTAAGTTATTGAACGTGAATAAACGCATCATCTTTGCATTGTTGGAAACTCCTCAGGCTGAGCAGCTGTTGCTGTTGCTATTGGCTGCAGCCTAGCTGAGGATCTCAGCGAACAGAGGCGGTCAGCCTGGCAGTAGAAAAAAACATCCATAACATTCTTAAACTCTCCTGCTTCCCCTCCAAAAACAACGGAGTGAATGTTCCCTGACAGTAGAGGCATGGGATACGGTAATTCTACCTTTGCGTTTTGCTCTGCTCGTCTGCAGGCCGCGGCGAGGGTCCGCCTCGGAAGGTATACGGTATAGGGGGGGCCCCATACAGTAGATTACGTTGTCTATCAGACGAATTGTGGCGGGACCAGTGAGATCAGCTATAGACTTTAGATCAGATCTTAATGTAAGCGCATGGTTTCAAATCGATCCGCTTTTGTCTCCTTCGTGTTCTACAGGTCTTTCTGTACACGACTGACCCCCTTTTGATGGGTGTCCAGAAGGTTTCGTGAGGGTTGGTGACGTCCTAAAGATGACATGGTACAAAAAGATTGGTTCATCTTCTGAATGGTATCGGCACATATTCTCCGCGACCCATATTCTCCGAACACATATTCTCCGAGCACACATTCTCCGCGGCACAAATTCTCCGAACACATATTCTCCGAGCACACATTCTCCGCGGCACAAATTCTCCGTGGGAAAAAAATTATGTTTTGCGAATTAAGGTTGGCATAGGCATTGCGGTCAGAGTAACTTCTACGCCCAACT
>JADLIF010001599.1:0-15886 GCA_016648015.1 Steinernema khuongi | reverse complement strand
TTGGAGAAGACGTGGTGGAAAGGTGGCAGAGCCTTCCCTTTATGTTGGCTTTTGAGTGCCTGTTAGGATTCCGGACAGTGATTGGCATTTGGGACGAAGGCGAGCACAAGGTGGCTTCATGATTGGAGCAGATTTGACCAGGAAGCAAGAAGAGGGCATAACTATGGACACGTGGTTGGACTAGAGCTTACATGTAGAGGAAGTATAGATTTATTTAATCGTTTAGCATAAAACCTCACTCCCTAGAAGCGCCCGCAACAATCAGGGCAGCAGTCTTTGAAATCGGCAAAAGAATGGATGCCGTACGCAGCACAGTGGTTCCTAATACAGCGGCATCCCTCCGTCTTGTAGCACTGGACCATCCTTTTCATGGAAGGGTTCAACGGAGAGCCTCGGAAATAGGCGTCGGCGTCAAATGTGTTCTTATAAAAGACAGCCCTGCCGTGACCATCCATCGGAAACTGTCCGATAGGCTCGATAGGCATCTGACTGATCGCATTGACGTATGTGAGCGCAAAGACGGCGATTCCAAGGAGGACAAGGAGCTTCATGGTCGGATCTGGTCCAACGGTGACAGAGCCCTCTTTTTCTGCAGATTCTTAAGTGCTGATTGGTATGCCGGACGCGATTCCACTCTTGGGAGAGGCGCTTTGTTTTAGCGAATCGATATTATGGGCATTGAACGGCGTACAACGAAGGTGTAGAAAAAAGGCGGCGGAAATCTAACGAAGAAGACTTACGGGTCGTATAATTATTCTGAAACAAGCGCTTCTCAAGGCTCTCAAAAATTGGAGGCATTGTTCACCGCGAGTTTGGTAAATGTTTTAACGTTACATATTTACAGTGATCTTGTAATGGCGTGCTGTTTGTCACTTTGGAACATTGAGGCAGATACGATAGGTATCAAACAGAATTCGAAACAGCAAAGCCCCAAACATCTTCCCCGCAATCTAAGGGACGTGTCACAAGATTCAAGTCCGTGAGCACGCTTCCAGGTGCATAAGAATACAAACACTACTACTCCTAGTTAAACGATCGGAAAAGCTAATTTGTCAAATGTTAAAGCTGGTGTTTCCATTTGTGCATTCTTGTCACGTTTCCTGCAGTATTTCGGAAAGGAGTACGAGCAGTAAGAGTGTATCGCTATTATCTTCTTTTGGAGTCTGTTTCTTTTGAATCCGCTTTTGAAAAGTTCGATGTAAATCTTCCTCACTGGAACCGCGCAATCCAGCGACGATGACGTGGCGGCGGGAAAGCCACTTTAGAGAAAGAAAACATCGACTTGTGAACACGGCGCACAGATGGAAACCTGGGACAACATGTGTAAAACCCAAAATAAACGAAGATGAACCCCATTGTTTAATCCAGTAATTCTTAAGATAGACGCTTTATTCGCGATTACTGCATATTGAAGATTGCTCTGTATCTGGAACAGCTTGCCTGCAAATCCGATTATCCGTGACATGCCAAAACGTCCAAGCATAAATCCAAACATTACCTTAGTCATGCACGGATAAACGACTTTTCTGACGCACTTTCCTCCCTCTTCTCTTATTCATCCCCGGAAATCGTCCGACCCCCTCGTCCTGGCTCTGGGCTACTTAAGAAGCGGTGATCTCCTAGGAGGCATCAAAATCATGAGATTTGTCCTGATTGTGGCCTTCTTGTTTATTGTCGTCTTCACACCGACCGAATCGTATGGAGATCCGGGAAGTTTGCACGACTACGTTTCCTCTGAAGATGGGACTTCGGACTTGGTAAACGAAGATCGATTACGTTCACGCGATTCATCGACCTACTCCAACGAGGATTTACGCACCACCACACGAGCTCCTTGGACCCTTTTCCACCGTCCCATGTTTGACTCCCAGGCCGTACGCACCTTGCCGCGCAAACCATGGCTCCAAGTCTTCAACGGTCCCGCGACCTACTTCCTTCGACAGGGACGCTCCCTCAGTTCGAACTCTCCATAAGTCGACATGGTGTTTCCTTGCTTCTGTATCCCGCTTCATTGAATGACGCTTGTGCATTGTGATAATCCCCTTTTTATAATAAATTTTATGCCATTCAACATAGCAAGTCATTGCCTCGTTTAGCAGGTTATTGGCTTGCCCGTTCCTCTCTTTCCATCTGGCAATTCGTGGGAAACGGCTATTCGCACGAAGCGGGCTACGGTTTTGAGAGGGCAATATTCGACATTTTGGAGGTGGTCGAGCCTTTCTATTTCCGACCCGTCTTTTGAAGAAGAAGCATCATGTAAGAAAGGGACAAAATTATCATTACTTTTTTTCTGTTCCAGAACTTATTAAATACAAAAAAGTGAATAACTTTTTCTGCTTACTTCTTTACAGTGTTTTCTGGACGCGCTTCTGCGCTCCTTTTACCCGAAGAGGAAGTAGACGCTATCTTCTGTCTGGGACAGCGAAAACGGCGCCTTGGTTCCACTCGCTTTGCAGGGAGGTGCAATTCGGCTGCCAGCGACTCAGTCGGCTGGTCGGATTCGCCATGCTCCACAGAGCACTCCTGATTCTCCTCGTGGTGGTAAGTGCCTTGCTCTGGTACAGATTGATCGGTTCAGCTTTTTGTAACGGACTCCAGTCAGCAGAGCTTAGTCGACTTGTTCAACAAGTCGGTGAGTCCATGCGATGACCTCTACCATCATGTATGCGTCGACTCGCCGGAAATGAAGCAGATCCTAAAACAGAGCTCCGGGGATTTCTTTCGTGACATTGTGGATTTGCTTAATGGAAGTCGGACCAACGCATTCCAGAGGATCTTAGAGGTAAGATTTGCTTTTTCATAAGTAAGACTGCTGGTGGTTTCAGGCCATTGTGAAAGAATCTAAGAAGAGTACAACACAGCAGAAGGAATGTCGATTTGGAGATCTAGATATCGAAGACAGTTACTTCCGAGAGAACCCGAACGACTTCAAAATCGGGTATGCCTTCGGCCAAATGATCGCCTTTGGGCGTTTTGGTCCTAATAGTGATGACCAACGGGTGAAAGTGTACGGGGATGTCGAAGAGACGACTTATAATTACTATGTACGTCGAGGTAACTGGATTTTGTGTTCTACATCTTGAATGATCTGTTTAGGCAAACACACAACTACTGTTGACTCAATCGACGACATAAAGAACGATTTTGTGAAGGGAATCTTCCGTGGCTATTACAGTGAATTCCCAGAGCTGAACGTTGGACAGAATCCAGGACACGAGTCGTTTAGCTACGAAGATCTCACGGCGGCTGATTTCAAGAAAGTGATAATGGGTGAGACCTTTTGGGAAACGAGGAGGAGCGTATTGAAAGTGATTGCCGATAACCTCAATGTAGACGGTTTAAACATTTTTTTATATTGACTTAATCTTGAACGTATTCAGGAGCCAGACCATGTTAACTCGCTGCTTACGAGGTATATCTTCGCTGGATACGGTAATGTGTTGTTTGCGTACACTATGTACAGCCACAAGGACAACTTCAATGCTGGAGAAGCGGACGTCTTGGATGAATTGGGGAAGGATGTTCTTCGAGAAATTAGAAACCATGTTGTGGTAAGGTTTAAGAGCGAGTTTCTTCACCTGTTTATTTATCTTCAGAACGCATCCTGGATGTCCGAGCGCAGTCGTGAAGAGATAGTCACCTACCTCGATCAGAGCAGAGTCATCGTCGGAGTCGAAAAGAAGTACCGTAACCTCACGCTGCTGAAGGAAATGATGGATGTCTACGACACCGAATTTGGCAAAGTCGACGAAGGACACGAATGCGAGTTGGAAATGCTCTCGAGAGCGCATGGCTTGGCTCGCCACAGGCTGATACACTCTCACAAAGGTTCTTTGATGGCGTCGTTTACGTCTCAACAGTACGAAGCTAGCATTGCTAGAAAAGACATCTACCACTTGCCGTCAAAGACATCGACAAGCATTGTAAGTGAAGATGTTTCCTCCGGTACTATATTTGGCTCTAGCATCTACTTCCCGGATTCGTCCACGTGCTAAATGTAAATATGCCGATTGCTTTCAAGTATGCATACCTTGGCTGGGCGATCGGACAGCAGATATTCGCACATTTGGGAATTACTCACGCCAAATCATCTAAGTTATGGCATTTACGGCTTGCACGCCTCGCCGACAAATTCGAAGAAGAAGCGACGTGCTACAGTGAATTTTATGGAAGCGATCAGTTTTGCATGGGCGACCTCGGTGTAAGGACTTCGGTCACGTATTCCAGTCTTACTTCTTTTAGTGTCCATTCGGCGGACGCAAAGCTGACACAGGATTCGCCGACATAGAAGCAGCTCGCATTGTTTTTTCCATCCTTCAAAAGGATTTGAAGCACAAGTACGAACGGAATACAAGAGGCTCTGCTGGATCACCGCCCGTCGAAGGAGTCTTCGAAGAATCCGGCGTCATGTCTCCTCCCACTACCAACTACACGGATGAGCAATTGTTCTTCATTGCACTACAGTTGTTCAACTGTGAACGCATGACTCTTAAAAAAGAACAGAAGATCATGGTCGACCACAGTCGCCCAAGACCCAAAATTCGGATAAACGCGGTCGCGCAGCAGATGGCGAGCTTCACCAAGGCGTTCGGCTGCCAGAAGGGTCAGCGCAACTATCTTGCTGCAAAGCAGTGTGCTCTCTACACTCCGGAGGACAAGGATGAGGGTGGCGATTCGGAAGATGTGACTCCCATTCTGCCTGCAGTTCCCTCCATAGGGGTATCGAAAGCCGCGCCGTCATCTTACATGTACTTGTCTCTATCTCTCTATCTGCTGATTGTCCAGGTGCTTGCTTTGATTGATGTCCAGGGTGAGTAGTGTTCGACGAATAAATGTCATCTGGAAAGGATCATCTGTAGTTAAATATTCTGTTGGTGAAGAATAAGAAATAACGCCCTTGCTTCTCTCTAAGAATTGGTTAGGACAAAGGTCTGTGAATCTCAATTTTCCGCTACGGGCCACGGCATCACTGGTTTCAAGTATTAATAGTCCCGGCCAGTAAGTCGGCCCGAGATTACGATTCTGAGGCTTTTGCGTTGCATCTAGCTCTTAAAAGGCTTACACTTTAAGAGGATTATGGAAAAACCACGCACATGTTCTTGCAGTTCCTCACGTCTTGTAACACTGGATCACCGTGGAGAAGAGTCGAGAGCTTGTTTCAGGATATCTATACTGTAAGTCTTCTTCGTTTGATTTCCGCCGTGCAATGCCCATAATATCGATTGGCTAAAACAAAGCGCCTCTCCCAAGAGTGGAATCGCGTCCGGCATACCAATCAGCACTTAAAAATCTGCAGAAAAGGAGGGCTCTGCCACCGTTGGACCAGATCTGCTCCGACCATGAAGCTCCTTGTCCTCCTTGGAATCGCCCTCTTCGCCACGATCGCCTGCGCCGGCCAGTACTATGGAGAGCTTCAGTATCCGATTGATTCCAGAGGCAAACGTGTCTACCGTAGGAACACGTTCAACCCTGACGTCTACTTCCGTGGCTCGCCACTGAGCCCTTCGATGAAGAAGCTGGTGCAGTGCTACAAGACGCAGGGATGCGCTTGCAGAATGGACCACTGCGCGGGCAATATTGCCAACTTTGTGACTTTCCACGACTGTTGTTCGGACTGCTGCCGTGGTTGAGCGCTTTCGGCTCGGGTCCTAAGTGGATTTTCAAATAAATTTATGAGTTCCTTTCATGTATTAGTGGTCACCATTTCTCCAGCAGCTGTTAGTTATGCTTCTTCACTGGATTTACCGGTGCTTTTAACCTCCACTTGGAGGTCAGGAAACTCGCTGTGAGACCATAGAAGCATGAATTCTTTTACTCTTCTTGTCTAGCTCACTAAAAGTGAGTTAACGTTCAAATAGCACTTCAAACTCTGCAGGAAGAGAAAGGTTTATGCCCACGAAGCTGTTGACCTTCTTCGCCCTCGCCTTTGGCTTCGCTCCCGGAGATTCTGATGACCGTCACATGTTCCTGAATCCGGCACTCGACCCTGACGCCCCTCCATGAAGTAGCTGACGGAGCGCTGAGGCAAGAAGGAACTGCCCTTGGAAAAGAAGTCTCCTACCGTGCACGACGACTTTTACCACCGCGAAGGAGAGGTCGCGTCGGGACAGATGTAGGCGCCTCGTAAAAGTGACAGTGCGGAGTGATTAACGCGCGAAAACATCTGCGAGCGTCACTTTCCGAGTGGCGCCGATTTGACGCGCGGCGACAGATTCCCAATGGCGGTTAATTACGCACTCCATTGGCGACGTTTAGCGACTGCCGATCCAATATGGCGCGCCGTGATCCCTGACCTTGGCGATATTGGACATTAATTCCGCCTCGGTGGGCGAGCGCCCCGGGCGCCGGAAGAGATTGACCGCTGGGTTGCCGATCCTTGGCACTTGGACTCAGAAGAGTAGCTTTATGATGTCCAATGGTGATGATCCCGGGGCTCCTCTTGGACTTGGAAATCTTTGATTTAGAGTGGAATATCAGAGAGACCAGATTTAAGGAATCGCAACTATTAAGCATCAAAGCTCCTCTTCTTCTACAGTATCCGGCACCTGTATTCAGCTAATGGTAGTGCGACCAGAGTTCCTTATAGCGAGCATACTCGGCTCTAGCCGACTTCGTATTTTGAACCTAATTAGTGGCGACTTGATCAAAGAGTCGGAACCGGATTGGAAGGCGAACCCATTAATCTGCTTCGACGTTCTGCAACTGCGGCTTAAGTACGAAATCGGCGTGTCCATGTTCTTCGCTTTTTGCTGTCACTCGCGCCAAACGAATTTGGGAAATTTGTGGTGTTTGTCCAGATCATCGAAAGGTTTAATATAACAAAACTATGTATCCCTATTTACCTTAAAATTGATATTTTAAGCACAGAGCACAGAAGGTTTTAACTTGCGTGACTTATTTGACCTTTTGAACTTTTGGAGCTTCTTCATGATTTCCCTGCCTTCAGATGCTTGTAGTATGGCGCGAAGGATTATTTTATGGCTACGTGTTGTTTATTCACCCGGCATCGAAACCGTGACCCTCCGTACGCCATTCACACGTACTTCCGGCTAGCAGTAGGCTAGAAATGACATTGAGGAAGAAGGCTTTTGAGGTTTCACTACGGTCAACTTTAATTGTGCTCATTTGGGCAGGATGTCAGCAAAGTGCCTCAATTTTCTATATTTTTTGGGAGTTCTGAAATTCCCTGTTACGATCTTGTTTGTTTTATCAGAGGAACACCCACAACTCCTACGGTCGCTTCTTATACTAGATGAGTCACTTCATCATGACAATAATGTTTAGTCTTAACGAGAAATTCGCTTATTCTGGTATTGGGGTTCTCAAAGTGTGCCACTTATGATGTGCTTGCTACAATTTAACAACACTTTGCCTCGATATTCCTTCCCAATGGCTCATAAAAGAGGGCGCCGAGAGTCTTATGCGATCGGCTCAACAAAATGGAGTGCGGGAGGAAGATCTAAATTGATGTGTCTCTAGATCTCACTCAGGCAAACAAACGCTCAAGATGACTCACATTTCCATGATCACACTAGAGGAGAATACGCGACTGACGTAATAAAACGTCTTCTCACTAGTCTTACCTTATGCCGAGGTGATTTAGTCTCTGATCGAGTTTGAGTACATTAAAAAGCTCACTTGGGACACTCCAGCTTTTGGCTTTCCAACTCCGATCTGAACCCACGCCTAAATTGAGTCCATCAGCTCAAGCGATTGTATCGTGAACGACTTCTCCCAGCTACTCCAATCGTAGCCCACTTCCTCCTAGCCCTTCCTTCCGACTGCCCCAATCTCTTAAGGCCCCGGGCCATCTGGCGACCTTCGGCCTCTCCTGGCCCGCCCAGATTCCCATCCCTAATCCTTTCTTGGACGTGCCCACACTCCCAATCAGCCTTCGCCTTGGGACTCGGCCCTAATTGACGTTTTGATACAATCTTCGTCAATCGGATTTACCCTCCGTTCATTAAACGTCGCGCCAAACAGCCGCCGCCGCGTGCTTCGGCGCCTTGCAACTCTGATAAATCGCGGAACTGCCCGTTTCCACGCGAATGTGCCTTTTATTGGTCGTTAGGCCTGGGGAATTCCCTCCGATGATCGATTCCCGTTTCGGAGATGCAACAGCGCCCTTAGCAGCTGACGTCTCCAGATCCTTTCTTCTTGACACGCGCGTGACCATGTTTTTGGACCCTTGTTGATCTGGCCAACTCCAAGGCGCTACTGCCAGTAGCGAGAATGAAGATGATGGTGCACTTAAGAAATTAAAAGGGAAGCCCTTGATGATGGATGGACTCAGAAGCGTCACCTTGTTAGTCGCTTGAGAACAATCCAAGGAGATAGATAGGCCCAATGATCAAATCTTAAGGTTCGTTCCCACCATCCTGTGAGTCATCTGGACTCCAGATACTACTTGTCTTTGTCGGCATTACCATAAGTTCGGCTGAGGGTGGATACTTCATCCACACGGAGGGAAGCCTAAGTTTCCTGGGAGAAAGACCAAAATGTGGAGAGCAAAACCAGAACCGTGACGACGTCTCATATGCTTCTCCGTCACCTACTTGCCTCTCCAAACAATGAACAGAAGAATGTAAAGAGGCATATGCGTCTTAAGTACTTGGTCGGGTTTAGGCATGGCACCGAAACGCGGAAAAAAGGAACATTTGTTTTGAGATTCCTTGAAGGAGATAATGCCACCTCCTTAGTTCCTCATGCAGGGACTTCTCTTTTGGATCCGAACTCTCCCCCACCCCCCGCCGTCCAGAAGATCAGTTATCCCGCCGCGGGCGGCCGAACTCGGTCAGCGGCGAAGAAGATAATGTTTGTTTTGGGTGTTCGCGTGGCTTCTTTCTCATTCGGCGGCGCAATTACGATCTCGCGATCGTTATCACCGTCGCGGTCATCCGCATCCGATCCCTTTGAGCTTTATTACCTCGGCGCCCTCGGGGAGTGACGGCGGCGTTGTAAATGTGCGTATGCAAATCGGAAGTGGCAACTGTTTGGCCGGGCGCCGAAAGATCTCTCCGGCGTGAGACCCGCGTTTTCGGGAGTTTAAATCGTGCCGAGAAAGAGCGGAGCCCGGGGAACGGAGTGGACAGGGCGCCGTTCCGATCCGCGTCTTCGAGTGGTTAATGATGTGGTGAGCAGAGAACTTTTGAAACTGCCAGATCGGCGGTCTTTAATGCTTTGTGGGAGGTGGATCAGTGGGATCCGGTGGGATGTGTTGTTTTAGCTACGTGTTCTCAAAGACATCCGGGGAAGGATCAACCCGAAGGGCCCTAAATAAGAACTTCATATGCTCATTCTATATATCTAGGCCATCGGAATGCTCATAAGAGACGCTAGCCATATCATAAAATAATAGGGTTATTGAACATTTTTATCCACTAATTTTCACTTTCAAAGCGGATAAAAAATATACGGCTGAGGTCGGAGTCGAACCTGTGACCTCCTGCGTGGTAACTGGTGAAAGAGGTCATCCAAATGGACACCTACGCTTCGGCACCAGTGCCTATAAGACCCATTTTACTACAAAGAGGAGTATGAGCAAAACTTTTTTCCTTTTGCAATCCGTCCAATGTTTAAAAAACGCACAATGAGATCCTCATCTTGAGCTTTAGTAGCCTAATAAAAATGCCCCTTAACGTCTAATTAATTCAGCCCAATGCCCATGCGACTTCCTGCGAAGCTTCCTCCTTCCGAGTCAAACATAGAGGTCAAACAACGGAAGAGGCGCGGTTTCCGGGTTCATAGTCCATAGAGATAAACGCTATTAAAGTTTCCTAATCTCACTCCACGGCCATTCTTCACATTCTATGTCCTTTTTCAAAGCAGCGAAATACCTGTGAGAAGTCGAATTACACTGACCAGAGCAGACGACTTCTCCCAGCTGATCAAGATGGACGACCCCACAGCGTGTCGTCAAAAAACCCGCATGTTGTTTACATTTTCGCCCCTCAAGCACCTGGTTCCAAAAGCAACTTTTCGCCACTCTGATTTAGCTGTTGTGCCGGCGGTCACGAGCCCTCCCTCGCCGCCTGGATCGGGCCTGGAGGAATGGGATTGTTGTCAGCCGGCACCAGCTGCATGGATGACGTCCCGTCACCTCCGTGTACCTCCGCTGTTTGCTCTCGTCTTCTTCTTCTCCTTCGTCGTCGTAAAACGAGATTCGCCGACGGATCCAAGTCGTTTGTTTTTGTTTACGCAACCTCGCGCGCTTCGCACCTCCACTCCCTCCCTAAACGCTCGGCTAAACACTTCTCCTCGGCGTGTTTCCGAGTGCCCGTCACTGATGGGGTGTGAATGTCGGAGTTGAGTGGAAGGGCTACTTTTTGGCTACTTTTGACTACTCTAAGAAGGTCGTAATATTGGTAGAAAGGGGACATAGATGTTCAAAACATCTATGATGGATGAGAAAAAGAAAAATTAGGCTATAAAAGAGGTTTAAAACGATAAAAAAAAGATTTCCTGTGGCTGGACTCGAACCCGGACCTAAAACCTGATATCCGGGAATACTACCACTGGGCCAACAAACTGTCCCAAAGAGCCACTTACGATTGCTACTCTACTATCGCTGCAAACACTCTAAAAAAGTAAAAAATGGACCTGAAACCAACCTACTGGTGATGTGAATCTACTACAAACTCGTGACTGTCCCTCCACGTGGGGGTATAGCTCAGGGGTAGAGCGCTCGCTTAGCATGCGAGAGGGCTGGGGTTCGATTCCCCATACCTCCAATACTTTTTTTCTCCTCGCAAACACCTCTGGAATCGAATTTCCAGGACCTTTAACCACCCTCGGAACTGACCAATCCCTAGAGGGACACATTCCTTCCTCCTCCCACCAGGAGTCCTTCAAGCGGATCAAAGATCCCAGGAGCGGATCGCACCTGCAGGTCCGGTTCCTCCGCCTCTGGGCTGTGCAAACAGCCTTCCTCGCAGCTTCTTGCGCGACCTCCGCGCGAGTTTCGCGCCCCAAGTGCCTCGTCCTCGGATTAGCGGCGGTCGATGGCACTTGCGGCCACTTACGTTCTTTTTGTCGGCGATTTATTGTTTTCGCGGGTGCTGTGAGGAGCCGCGAGCTGTCAGTCGTCCGGCCCGCAGGCTGACAGATGTTCCGATATGACGGGCTAGGCCACAGTTCGCGCCCAGGTGTGACAACCCCCCGCGCCGTCTTCTTCTGGCCGGGAGCGTGGCTAATTAGCCGAGATGAGAGAGTTCCTCCAAGCCTACGTATGTACAAAAGCCCACAGGAGATCGTCCTGGCCTGGACTTTCTCTATCTCTAGTAATTAGGCGCCCCCGGGTCTCCCAAGGGAAGCCTGGAGTGACAGCCACGTCCTGACGCGGAATCCTGAATGTCAGCGCGGCGAATCTCGGGGGACCGTGGTTTGTGAATACCCAGTGCCGAGTATTACCCTTTTTGAGCTGTTTTGGCCCCTTTCCGTGTCCCCAACTCCGTCCACTTATCACTCCGCTCCCTCCCTCGGCCAGACCCGAATCCTGGCCCTTTTCTGGGGAGCATGTGGCCACGTGGCCCTTGTCAGGTGCCTCTCATCCGTGCTCCCAATTAGTAGCCGAGCAAAGTGGCCTCTCGGAGGCGCTAAGCACCTCGGCCACCGGATCAACCACCAGCAACCACTTGAGTGATCTATCTTCGCGCGGAGATCCCACGACCGATAAGCGCCACTCGCCCATGGCGCTAGAAGTAGGGAATATGTGAAATGCACCGGTTGTCGAATTGACGACTGACTGGTGGCACTCTCGGAATCACCCTAATTTTCGAATCTTCCAGTTTTATTCTGAATGCCAGCGATCTATAAGCTTAAGGCCCCTTTAAAAGAGGTCTTCTCTTTAAATGGAATGCAAAGTAGAGCGCCATCTCTTATGATTTGCTATTCTTTATTGATGCAGCACATGTCTTCGCCTGTTAAATGAATGTTAAAGTAGTCCGTATGGAGCAAGTGGACCCGGGTGAGATAGGTCTTTAAGCAGATTGAAGCTCCTTTTTGGCCCTTTAAAAGAACCTTTTTGACCCCTTCTAAGATTGATATTTATTCAGATGTAACGATTGATCTAACCACCTGGATCAAAACAAAATGATCATCCCTTATTTGAGGCTCCTGACGCGATGATTTCGTTCCAGTCGGGACACTCTCTCCCTAATAGGCGAACTGGAACGCTACCAAAAAAGGAACTTTTTCGGGTCTTTTTTCGTGTAATTGCCGTCGTCCATCAAGTGCGCAGCGTTGAAGTGGGTGGCGGGAGGTGCTTCGACCGACGATCACACCCGAAAACGTAATTATAGGTCTGCGCGGACTTATGAAAGGGGAGAAGATCGAGCTTCCGCCCTCACGAAGACGCTGTTCCTCTCGTGTTACGAGCGCCGTTTTATTGTCTCGGGTTATTGGATCTGCGGGAAAGTGTCGTGGCTACTTGTCCAGTGCAGGGCTAAGCGTTGCGTTGCTGAGAAGGAGGGTGAAAGTTGGGTTTCGTGTTATGGAACACCCGTAATCCATGAGGGCAGCTTCCGTTTTCCTTCCCAGATTGGAGATATGGCCACAGGTGTGTCGAAAGATCTTTTTCTTATGCTACATGACCTTCAATTAGGCAGTCGCATTCCACTTGGGAATCTGAATGACCACTGAAAATATGTGTGTTCCCCTTGACATTGCTTCGAGCTCCCTCAAAACTACACGTGGCTTCATTGCTCCATCTCACGTCAGGAAGGACAACTCCAACTCTAAGCAAACTCCAAAAGCACCTGAATATGTAGGTGTACTTTTGGATGAAGTGCTAAAGGTCCTTAGATCCGAGAGCCTCTCAAGTGGCTGTTTGCCAGACAGATCAAGTTCCGGTGGAACTGAATTCCGAAAACAAACCCACGGAGAAAGGGTCACATGAGATCCTTCTCGTCCTTGAGGTGTCATGCTGACTCAGGTGGCATTTGCCCCCATCGTGAGGTCTCATCCGACTTTCTAAATCTTAACTCTGTCAACTACGGTATGCCTTCTCGATCGGGTTGAGTTTTCACTGCTTTATATTGGATCTATTTCCTACTTTTTTTACGTGGAAAAATATGTAAACATTCTTTCCTGTGACTCACGGCCTCATTCCTTTTCGTCTCTTCCCTACTTGACGTCTGTTGTTCGTGGCTCACCCTTGTCAGACCCCTCCCATAAATGCACCCCATCAAACTCCATGTCTCCGCACCCCATAATCCCAGCCTGTCGACGCTCCGTTCCCTCCAAAACAAGATCTTCGCCTATCATGTGGTCGACCCCCTGCTTGTAGAGTCATTTCTGGCCTTAGAGCAATCTTCAGGACATTGGCCTAGAGATGCTACCGTGTCAGCTTGCTCGAAGATGCCTCAAATGAGCCAGATATGACTCTTCTACTTGTACTCCGCTTGACGTCTCCTTTGAGGAATGGAATCTCCTCCAAGTAGCGTCATTCTGAGACATTCTTAGTGGCCTGTTGGAACCGCTGCATTAGTCAGAGGGATAGACGTAAAATAGAAAACATAAATATTTATCCTCCTTGAGAGCCCTTCACAGTGTGACCACCTTTAGAAGCTCCCATGATAGGCGCGCCAAATTGTATGCTTGTTTTGCCCCTTCTCCCTCCCACAAAAGGGACCCGATCGCTCATCTTCGCCCGGTCCATCACCCCCAACCCGTAATTCCAACCTGGCGGTGTTGACTCCCCCCGCGCGCCCTCCTTCCTCCTTCTCCCCGATGTTTAAGCAAGGAATTAGCAATCGGTCGGCGCCCAGGAATTCGTCACCACATCTTCTCGTGCCTGTCGATTTCCGAATTCGTGATTCAGTCGAAAAAAGACCGCGGCGCGCGTCTTTCTTCCTTTTAGCTCCCAGTAGCTTTAGTCTTTTGTTGAGCCAGTATATTACTATTCCGCTATTCGATTCTGGCACCGCCTTCTCTTCTTGACAGTACTCTTTACATCGCTGAACTCACCTAATTTCATGGGATCGGGGTTGCCGATGTCTTAAGCCGATTTCCTAAGATTCCCAGATTCCCATTTCCTGAGATCCTTAGAATGTGGCCTTACATTACCTCCTTTGTGGGAAGCACCTTCTGGTAGCCGAATCAACCAAGGCAACGAAGTAGGGACACTTCGGAGCCTCCTTTGAGTACATTTCCCCTAATTGATTGATTCCATTCCCATTTGAGGTGGAACAACACCTATTTCACTACAGTTACATCTGTTCGAACTTCGCGGACTTTGGTCCATACTTTATCAGGCTCGGTTCCAGTCTAACCACTGCTCCTAAAAGCCTTTACAGTATCTCTGGCTTTGTCTTCCTATTCGACGCTCTGTTGTTGCCTCTTGTTGCCCTATAATGAGTAGTAAACAGAAGGGAAAGTATGCCAACAATGCGACCTTAGCAGCTCTGCTAGGAAGTGTCAGTGGCTTCCCCATCCCGGGTGCAGCTGTCAGCTAACCGACACTTTTATCTTTTTTATGCGATGATTGCACGAAGATGAGTGACGGCCGGGAGGGGCGAAGCTGGACAGTGAGGTCACAAGCGGCCTGTGTCGGGAAGAAGTTGTCCTGTGGAGGGTGGCCCTGCCTAAAGAGAAAGGGCGCCCAAGATGTCTTTTGGACTCCCAATCCATAAGCACTTCCTCTTCTTCGGACCTTCCCTCCCCCCTCTCAAATCACCTCCTAATTATCTCGTCATCGCTCCGACAGTTAAACGCCTCTTCCCGACAGCTAATTAGCCCTGGAGAGGAACCAATAATCCCCTGATCTGTGCCAAGTGCCTCCCTCGGCAGAGGACACCTCGCTCCCTTCCGAAGTTTCCACGCGAGGGCGCCCACATTCGCGCTTCATTAGAGTTTCATGCAATTCGGAACTCATGCAAGTCAAATGGCGCCTCTTGCGAGGACGCGAGATAACGGAGGATCCGCGACGATTCCTTTCCGCCAAATTGAATCCCAAGTGTTTGCCCTCTTTAGGCGCCAGGAAGTGGAGGGCGAACTTTGAATGTTTCGGGGTGCCATGCGCTTTAGGAGAGTGGCTGTGTGATGCACTTCAGATGGTCCAAGCCCATCTCATCTGAGGGATGGGTCAAAAGACAAGAAGAACCTCCTGTAGTCAGCCTTTTGGTGTAGCTTAATGTGCTCAAAAGAGGCGGTTTTTGACCTGTATTCTAAAACTTTGGATTTAGACAAGGTTCTTATGCATACTCCTCAGTTTAGGCTTCAAGTAGGCCAAGGCGAGAACTCTTCTGTCAATCCTTGGAGCTCTTGAGGAAGCAGTAGTTCCCTAAAGGGTCTTAGCAGCTGGGTATTTTATTTTATGGCCCTTATCACCCTTGCCACTCCGTGATATCTCCATCTTAACCTTGGCTAAATCCACGCTCCATTCCAGATGTCGCACACGTCTCCCATCCTGTCCTTCTTCGCCCGGAAGAAGAGGATCAACGGAGCCAAGTCCGTCGACGACATCAAGACCATCGCGAACGGCCACGCGCGGGAAGCCGCGCGGGATCCCGCAACGTCGATGTCTCCGGAGTCGCGGAAGAAGAGCTTCGCCGACAGGATCCGCGAGCACAAGAGCCAACGGAGTCCGAAGAAGTCGGTGACCAACGGGGAGCCCAGGACGAACGGGGTCCCGCAACGAAAGGCGCTCTCCGTGGACGCGATCAACCAGACGCACAACGACCCGGCCTATCTGCTTGAGGCGCTGGAGACCCTCGCCGAGGAACAGCCCATGGTGGCGAGGTAGGGTTACGGTAGTCAGGCTGAGGATCCAGATCTTAGGTCGATCCCGAAGCACGCGGCGCTCAAGAAGCCGCGAGACTTCCGCGAGAAGTCGCTCGAGAACTGCATCTTCGACGAGACCGTCTACGACGCGATGCTCTCGGTAGGG
>JADLIF010001597.1:0-11939 GCA_016648015.1 Steinernema khuongi | reverse complement strand
TAACTCAACACAGAGTGCGCATCAGCAGCTAATTTTTATATCAAAAAATTCTCCTCAAAAAACTGTATCACATATATTTTTCTCGAATTTTTTCGAATTTCCAGCTTGGACCCTCTACATGTGAGTCCTACCATCCGCGGACGGCTCCTTTTCGCCAAACAGTAGATATTCCGTCTCCCTTAACTTCATTCCTCACCATTATCTTATTAGAAAACGACGCTAAAAATGACGACCCATAGTAGGAGAGTTTCGAGAGGGTTAATCTGGTCCAGGTCAAATTCGTCAACATTCAGCCAGCAAAAATGTAACAATAGCATAAGATCTATGCATATAATTACTGTACGTTTTAATTGCTGGACATTTTACTTCATTTTTAACAGTTTTCTTGCAGCAATAAACTGCGACGCATAATGGCAAAACGCACCCACACCGGTTCTTTTTGTGCAAAAATCTTTGTCCAATGAGCAAAGCTTTTGGAACAATTATAAATAATTTATGGCTGTAATATTAAAAATCATAGAAACCACACAATGAGCGGATGCACAGCATTATCACCAATACAAAACCATTTCTCCCTACACGTGGTTTCCCTCCCACAAGGAAGTAGTAAACACCGCAACAAAACACCATCTTTTCTAAGAACGGAGACGGACTGTCAAAACAAGACCGTATGGAAATGCAAATGGAGTCGCTACTTCTTCCGCTTGTGCGTCTCGAAATTAGCCCTTCTCCCGCTTCCACCGCCAATTGACCCTCTCCATCGGAGCGCGACGAACAAACAGTCTCGTCAAGGATTTCGCGCCTAACACCACCACTCAGTACACAAGGCCGAAGGAGGCGTTCCCAGGCGGCTAATCGCGTCGTTTGCAACAAATATGTAGGGAGCACAACTCAAACACGGCGCTTAACTCTTTTTCGCCGCCACCCCACGGACCAGTCGATAAGGCCGTGTGGTTGGTCGCCACCAACGCCGGACATCGACCACGACGACTAGCCTATTATAACGCCGATGTTAGAGGAGGCCACCCCGCATAACAATTGAGTTAGAGCGAGGGGGATACCTCACCTTGCTATGGGTGCGTTGGGGGAAACTAAAGAAAGGCTGTATGTATGTTGATTTTAGTTCTACTTTCTACTTTCCTAGTCATCGTTCGTTAGAGCTGTGTCCCCCCAAAACCCGAACCCGAAACCTCGGGATTCTCGACCCAAAATCCCAACTCCCAAATCATCTACCTTACCTAAAACAGACCTAAAACATCTAGAACAGACCTACCTTGTTGATGGAAAAAAAGATAATGCATGTATGGTGCTACAAACGGAAGATATCTCTTTTGCCCTTGGGTGTCCCGAATTAAATTCCGTTCCGAATCCCGAACCATCGGGATCGGGACACAGTGAAACAGCATAAGAGCATTTGAGTATGTATCCACGTCAGAAGTTATGAAGTAAATTAATTTTACTCCGATCATTGCCGGTCGCTAGTGGAAGATGTGTGGAGAAAGGTTGAATGTTGGGAGAGGCGTTTAAAGTATATTTGCACAGAAGTTTATTTGATGAGGAAAGGTCAAGTTAACCTCCGACAATCAGTTCATAGATCAAATACTGTAAAAGAGTATTTCCCTCTCGGAGAGATCCTTGGGTGCTCCAGTAGCTTCCTCTTTGGCAAAGGAAGAACTTTCTTGGGCATCGGTAGCAGAATCAAGGGGAGTATCACTAAGAGGCTGTACAGAGAGAACGGTAACAGATTCTAGGTGAACACCGGTTGAAGAGTCAAGGGTTGCATCGGTAGAAGGCTCTAAAGGAAGATCCGTAGAAGAATCTAGGGAGAGATCGGTAGAAGTATCTTGAGTGAGACCAGTAGAACGCTCTATCAAAGGAACGCTAGAGGAATACCGGAAACGATCGGTAGAAGTATCAGAGGTAACTCCACCGGCAGCAGCCTCTAAGGAAACACCGGTGGAAGAATCTTGGGAGATAACGGTATAAGAATCAGGAGTAACATCTGTAGAAGGCTGTAGATGAAGACCGGTAGATGGATTCTTGGAAATTCCCGTGGATGAATCTTCAGAAGCTCCCGAGAAGGGCTCCAGAGTATTATCGGAAAATTGAACGGCTGGAAGACCCGTAGATAACTCTACTGGGACTTTGGTGGATTGTGCTTCCATAGAGAGTCCGGTCGAAGGTTGCAAAGATCCCTCAGTGGAAGGCTCTACCGTATTCCCGTGATAGTGGTGATGATGATGATGGTGATGGTGGTGATGGTGTTCGAACAGACCGCGGTGCCGTCCTCCCAGTTTCAAACCGCTCGTGACTTCTCGATCCGTTTCTCCAGATTCCTCGATGCTTCCACTCTCACAACCAAATCGTCTCGGCTTCACGGCTGTCAAGAGCACCATTGAGAGCTCTAATCTCGGTTAGATTACCTTTCCCGTCGACGAGCGCCAAAAGAGCACATCCAAATACAACGTACAGAAAAATCGACTTCATGCTGCCTACAGTCCTTGGCGTCCCAGTGGTGTCCTTACCCCGTTCTGTTCTTCTTTTATAGAAGCTTCTTGCACCAGCACCAGTGATAACGCCGTCATAATAGAGATCAATTTCTTTCAGAATCACCCCCGTTTGCACAAACAATTTCGCCCACAAACACAGGAATAGAGGGGCCGTGGCTCATCGGCATTGTTGTCAAGGGCATGATCTTCCATATAATGTTAAATTGCATGTACGATTAAAAGGCAAACGATAATGCCACACGTCCACAAAACACACGTTGGTGATTCAGAACGACGATGGAGGAAGGATTACGTCGGACTATCCTTGTGTGCTTGGATTCTCTGGAAAATTCGATAAAAAGCACTCGATTATGTCAACAATTTGATTGTGGATCGCTTCCTCGGCCCCTGCCACAATGGGTGAATTTTATTTCCAGTGCGAGCGATTAAAAAGAAGGAACAAACAAGCAAGCAATCAAATAAACAAAATAAAATAGCCTCTTGATTGATAGTCTTCGCCCATTAGAGCTAGCATCTACATTTAGGTTAACATCTACGTGCACCCGAAATGCCGGACTCCCATCGGCAGAGGCAGCAAAAATGTAAATCTCCAGAAGTACACGGGTAGATCTGTTATCTATGTTGCCATCTGCGAGAACGCTGGACACCCATCGCCTCCACGGGCGACAAAAAGGTAAGCCTTCCCCAGTACATCGAAGGATGGAATCAGAACACCACTCGCTGTTCTTACACTTCCAGTGTACACTCTTGGAAAAGCCACTAGTGCCTCATTTATTTCGTAAAATGCCTCAGCTTGTTGTATGAAACAAAGTTTCCATGAATCCACAATTTTTGCAATGCCAATCGCATTTTTTCTTTTACGTATAAGAACACGCAGCCTCTGTTTATCGTCCTTCAAAAATAAGCAAATTGTCCCAAACTCCAATAGCCAAATCATCATCAATGCGTCATTTATTTCATAGAAAGTCCCATGCGGACAGTGGCCACTTTACTTATTTCGCGGGACACACTTCCCACAGGTCAAAGGGCAGGTTTTCCAGATGCGTTCCTGGTCGTCCTGCTGACACCACTGTAACGCCTTGAGCTCAGGACATCTGAATTAGATCATATCATAGTTATCAAAGGACGATCCACTTACTCGTCGTAGAAATCACAGCATTTAGTGCACTTCTTGCGTATTAAATAAGGCGGCAGCGTAACGGTGTAGCTCGAAGAGTCATCGGTTCCCTCCATGGAGAACGGAGAAAACAGGTGACAATGCACAGAGCACATCAAGGCCATCAAGAGGAAGGCGGAGGTGGTGTTCATCGTCGATACAAATTTGTTCTGACCATTCTTGAAACCCGGTGACTTTAAATAGAGCTACATAGTGGTGGGAATGCGGGGATCGTTGGTGTCTTGACAGGCACATAATGCGACATATGAATTCCGGACCATGTTCCTGTCATGTTACATGTTTATGTGACATTTCGATGTCGGCGGCATTTTAAATTTGAAATGTCAGTTATTCCTGCTTACAATGCGAGTTCAATGGAACCGAGAAGCCATTAATTTCACAAAATAAGAAATTACATTTTTTTTCTTACTTGAAAGCTGAAAGAGTCCTAAATCGCGGCCATACAGCAACACCACTGTCTATGTCTGTAGGAGAGCTCCCTCCCCCCCACTTCGACCCTTCGGGCCGTATGATCGCGGAGTATGATCATGTATGATCGCGGCATTTCCCGGTAGACGCGAGGGACGCAATCAAGATCCACTTTGCTGTTTTGGTGTTCAATTGTGGAATGCCTAACTGTTTGAAGTTAATATTCTCACAGACAAAAACGCGGACACCAAAGTCAGATGCTTGACGCAGAATATCGCACTTGAACCAAAATAAGCAGAATATTGAACTGTCAGTTTGAACTGCGCACATCTTTGGCAGCGATCTGACGCGCAGTACACGGTTTTGTGATTTTAATGCTGCATAAGAACCGTGACACGACAACGGCGCGAAGAACACCTCTGCGAAAACCATCCCCGCGAATTGTCTTTACCGCGAAAACCACCTTTTCTATTGGCACGAACCTAGCACTGGTTACAACAAGCGCATCGACAGAAGCTGGCTCCCTGAAAGCTGCTATCTCATTGTTGAATTGTTCTTTTTTCATTAAATGCAGATTTTGTACGAAATTCGATGTATTTGGTTTTTGCGGAGGTATTTTTTGCGCCGTAGCCATGTAGCCCATGAGAACCCAGAACTTGGGTTAAACAGTGATCCCGGCTCTTCTTTAGGCTCAAGTTCGGGATCAATGTGGAAATCGAGCCTCGAGTCGGCTTAAGAGAGAGTTCAAAGAACACTTTTCTGACTTCTTAGGGCCTAGTTGCAGTTATTACAATGCCAGACAGGATCTCTGGTCTGTGACATTTTAAATTTGAAATACCAGTTTTTTCTGCCTACAATGAGAGTTCTATGGAACCGACCTTCTTTTGGAAGGCCGCTAGTGGGTGCTCCCGTACTCCCGTAGATATGTTGTGTGTCAACGGCAAGTTGGGGTGTCCTTTCACCACATTTATTACTGAAAACACATAGAGCTACTCCTTCGGTATACATATATCGTCGACGTTAATTCAAGGATCTGCCCATAGCGTTACATTAGTTGTAGTCATAGTTCCCTACAGTGTAGTCGTCCGTCGGCTCCGCCGTAAAGCTGGTTGTCGGTTGAGTAGTGGGCTGTACCGATGATGATAATTCGGTGGTAGAAGCTGCAGCTGGAGTTTCGGTAGACGGAAGGCCGGTCGTAGGCACTCCCGTGGACGGTGCGGATGGAGTGGTGGAAGTACCACTTGGAGAGTTAGTGGACGGATTCTTCGGATGTCCTGTAGAAGGCCACCCCGTAGAAGACTGGCTTACTACCGCCGTGGAGGATTTGAACGGTGCAGATGAAGTGGTGGAAGCTACATTTGGAGAGTCGGTAGAAGGATGAATTGAAAAGCCGGTAGAGGGCTCTCCTGTCGAGGACTGGCCTGATTGTGATGATTCAGTCGTAGAATCTATGACTGGAGCTTCTGTATACGGAAGGCCGGTCGTAGGTACTCCCGTAGTGGGGTGTATGGACGGTGTGGACGAAGTGGCAGAAGGACCAATTGGAGTGTTAGTGGATGGATTCTTCGGATGTAATGTAGTGTGTAGTACCACCGTAAACGTGTGTATGCCCGGGGTAACTGACTTGGTAGATGTTACAACTGGAGGCTCGGTAGACAGATTCTTTGGAAGATTGGTAGTAGATACACCCGTAGAGGACTGGCCTACTATCACCGTGGACCATTTGAGCGGGACAGATGAAGTGGTGGAAGCTAAACTTGGAGAGTCGGTAAGCGGATTCTTTGGAAAACCGGTCGAGGACCGGCCTGATCGTGATGATTCAGTCGTAGAAGCTACAACTGGAGCTTCGGTAGACGGATTATTTGGAAGACCGGTCGCAGTTACTTCCGTAGTAGGGTGTATGAACGGTGCAGATGAAGTGGTAAGGGCTACACCCGTAGATGACTGTACTGTTATCGATGTAGGCTTAGCTTGAGTAGTAAATGTTGCACTTGGAGAGTAGGTTGACTTTTCCGGAACACCGGTCGAAACGTTTTTGCTAGAGGACTGGCCTATTAGCGTAGATGTAGCGATAGAACGGTCAGTTGCCAAATGAGTTGAGTGATATGTCGAACTTCCACTCGTTGGTCGGCCGGGAGCTCTTGTAGAAAAATTTATGGGAATGTTGCCGCCTACGTGTAGATCCTCTCGTACTCCTGTAGTTCTTACCGCGGGAAAGGGAGTTGGTCCTGGCACGGGAAAAACTGGGGACGGCAGAGGGACGCCTGTAGACGTTTCTGGAGGAGCAGCAGAAGGCGGTAGGGGACCAGCGGTAGAGGCTTCTGGAGGAACAGCAGAAGGCTGTAGGGGACCAACGGTAGAGGCTTCTGGAGGAGCAGCAGAAGGCGGTAGGGGACCAGCGGTAGAGGCTTCTGGAGGAGCAGCAGAAGGCTGTAGGGGACCAGCGGTAGAGGCTTCTGGAGGAGCAGCAGAAGGCTGTAGGGGACCAGCGGTAGAGGCTTCTGGAGGAGCAGCAGAAGGCTGTAGGGGAATACCAGTAGACGGCTGTACAGGACCAGCAGTAAACGGATTCTCAGTGAAAGGCTCTCCGGTAAGCCCGGTCAATGGTTTGAAAGGCCCATCAGTAGAAGTCCCATGGTGGTGGTGACGGTGATGATGGCGATGGTGTCGGCATCCATGACGCTGTCTACTCCGTCGCTCTACTTCTTCCTCTTCCAGGGACTCCGAAGTGCTCGAGCTGCTCGAAGACCAGTCGTCTCCAACCGCTAAATGGGTCTTTAGTGGATTGTCTTGCTGACCTGAACCTGGATACCTCTAGCATAGGTCACCGTGAGTAGGGAAGATCCGAGCAGTGCGAAAAGAAGAATGTGCTTCATTGGGACCACGGCAGACGACGATCTACCCCTTCGCCGTCTTCTTTCATAGGCAGCGTCACAGGAGGCGTTACCAAAAAGTATCGTAACCCTATGGATTAAAATCTCTGAGCACTTTAAATGTGTCCTTTAAGTTAAGTGGAACAAATGGACTTTCAGCTGTGATGAAAGAAACATGGGAATGGAAGGTCGTGTACATACAGCTGACTTTTGGCGAGAAAATATTTGGATGTCGATGTTGGGAGTAATCTTCTTACAGCTATTTACATGAATCAGGAAATTGACAGATGTGATAACAAGTTCATCTTATTTGTGATTTACACCGATGTCTCGTCATTAGTTCACACTTGGTCGGCACTCTACGGGTAAAAGTGATGGGGTCTAGATTTTTTGGTCTTGACACGAAATACACGACAAGTAGCGCTCTGTGCATCGAGGTATTAAAAGCTATTTTCCGACAGGGAACCTCGTGTCTTTCATTAGAAATTTAATAGATAATTTGCAGAAGAATAACATCACTTAAGATCTGTGGGATGGCTACGGTAGCTGGGTGACCGTGGGCCAGAAGCAGAAGAACATCTCTGCGCCCTTCTTTTTTCAAGATTGTTGAAGCAAGGATTCTTCCTGCTGAAAAGAGGTGTGGAAGGCTCCTGGCCCCCTCACGACGGCTACTGTAACCAGCCTAAGATTCTTATTTTTATTTTATCTAACTCCTCTTCTCCAAAATCTCCAAAATACGTAAAAAAATTGAACTTTTGTTTACATCATGTGACATCGTACAAAATATAAAAAAATTGAACTATGATGACAACGGAAATTCCTTGCAGCGAAAAAATTCTAAATTTTCCATTCCAGCCAGTCAGTAAGTTCCCAAGGCATGCCTGCGTGCCCTTCCCCTGTTTATCACGTTCACACACAGCGAACAGCCTGTCACGGCACACCGTCGCACGCACCCAGAACGCAAACATATGACCGCTTACGGCTGGCTGGCTCCTTACACAAAGTATAAAGTTCTCGATGCACCGGCGGAGAGCGACCAACGATTGAAGGCGATTAGCATGTTGACATTTAATTACATATCACATGAATCAGCAAAAAGTCAATAGAGAGAAACGTCACAGTAGACGGAATTCCCCTTGGACTCTTCAGGAATCGTCGAAACCGTGTGCCTACCCGCTGCTCCACTGAAATCAGCCATTCTATAGAGCTTCAATGCCCAGCTTCCCGACTCACCCATTCTGTGCCGATCTCGTGCTGCTTCTGGAGTTGCCAGTACCGTAGTTCTTGTACAAGGAGTTGTAGTACTTATCGGAGAGAGAGCTCATCTGTGAGGGGGCAGCAGGCATCTAAACAGCTGATTACTAAGCCTTGGGAGGTCAAGAACGGACCACATAGACAGTCGGAGGTGGCTCCGGAGTCGGGATGATCATCATGGCCAACGCTGTGCTCGTTTTCTTGCAGTCGCAGTTCATCATGCTTGGAGCGTGACAGCAGAAGGAGCCGGAGGAAATGACAGAATCGTTGGAGGCTGACAGGAACGTCGGAGCCGTAGATGGACAAGTAGAGATGCACTGTGTCGTGGGCAGTCCCGAAAGTCCGGAGTGGCAAGTCATCCTAAAAGAGGAATTATGCCACAGCCACTGGATGTTCGACCTACGTTGTTCCGACAGTTTGAGAACACGTCACACTCGTAGGGCTCTCCTGCTTCTTCCGTCTAAGAATGTAGGTAGTCTGCTGAAAAACGGAGGTTTACATGACATGCGATGGCTATGCTTACGGCAAGAACGTAGCCCACGAGAAGAATTTGAAACGCGGCGTGGATGAGCAGGACACTGCTTTCGAAGTATCGTTCGGAGAGGTTCGCCTCCTTGACGCTTTTTGCAAGTCTCCTAAACGATTTCAATGTTGTATGGAGTAGATGCAGATACATGACAGGGGTTATCCCACATCCGGCTTTTGACAAGCGGACGCCAAGTTCACCCCATCTCAAAGCATGCAAAAAGACTCACGTTGCGCGAAGTGGCCCGAACTTTTCAAAAGTGAGAATGAAGAAACCGAAGAACGCCTCCGTCATGGCAAAGAATATGTGGAACACGGGAAAGAACGCATTCGCAAAGTAGGTATTATGTGGACGAAGGCAGAGGAGAAGCCACGCGACGACGAGCGGAATGAGTTGACCAAAATGGAGGGAGACGGGCCAGAAGAGCTGGGGGTATTGCACGTAGAATAAGAAGGTTACAGGGAGTAGAAGAAGCGCGAAGAAGCTCTAGAGGGTGGTGTAGCGTAGAATCAGCGACATACATGGTTATACATACCTCTAGTATGGCGATTGTGGTTATCACTCTCGGTGTGGACTGTCTTCCGGCGGGGGTAGCATCCACTCTACAAGAGAGCAAGTCAGGATCTCACAATGCAAATCGATGTTCTTACCTTTCATCGGAAGAGGAGGAACTGGTGCTGCTGGACAAGACCATGTCTTGCTTGCTTGATGCTTGATGGACCGAAATGGACTCGGACGGATGGAGCAAATGGGAGACGTGAGGTTACGTGTGCTTTGAGGTCTGTCTAGACTGCAGAGAAGAATGGTGCAAGTCATGTCAGAGGGTCGTTTCCAGGCAGACCTTCTGCAGATATATCACTAGACCGAGCGGTGGATTGCATTTCAGTACTACGGTACTTTCTGCAGTACACTGGCATGGTGGTCCAGTCTCATATTTCCTACTTTTACATACCCTTTTTTATATTTTTAGTGTTTGAGGTCTCGAAACTATGGGCGAAATAATGTATACATGGGCCTAAGCATGTACAACGATGGCCAAATGTGTCAATTGCGAAATCAACTGGAGTTTAATTACCGCTTTTTCCCTTTAATTCATCACCTTTAGGTTAATGCGCGCTTCGGTAGTGTGAGACTTCTCGCTTCTGGCTCGTGTAAAAATATGCGAAACTGGATTACTGGGTAATTTTCGTCTCTAACCGCTCCTAACCGGAATTGCAACTGGCACACACTATTGGTGGAAGTAACTCACGGAAGATGTCTTGTGACGCATCACTGACTCCAAAAGTGGCTTCCTCTACTTAAACGTCTTTTGTAAAATAATAAAGATCAAATAGAGAAAGGAATGCCTTGTTGCTTTCTAGCTTGCAAGAAATGAGCTCCGAGCTTCCGAAGCAGCCCCTCGGGATTTGAACTCTTGATTTTGAACTTTGACTCTTTTTCTGATTGTGGAATTTACGGGGCCATCATAGGACCTCGTCACTGCTAACAAACAAGCCTGACGAGCAATCGGTTGTGCTACGATGTAACCTTACGATAGCGATATTGCATTCCAAGACGGCCCTACTAGGCGGAGCAAGTTCGTGGTATTTTTCCAAGCTTTTGAAGGATGGGTCTTTTAAATTTGATTGTTTCCGAATCACTTCAGTTTCTGAAAGACTGTCCCTAATAGGAAGACTGTTCCTGTTCCTAGTGGACAACCATCTCTGTCCCGTTTGATATCTACGTTTTGCCATTGATCACACGTCGAAACGTCTCTCCTTGCTCTTATCAGCTTCTGCAACTAATGACACCTTCTCTTAAACCATCATGAGACCATGCAAGGACCACCGCTGTCCAGGACACACCCTCCCGTATTGTGATGTCGTATCTTTGGTGCCGACGACGAGTATAAAGGCAACAAGTAGGGCACAGTTCAGTCTGTCAGCTACGTTGCGAAATGAAGGGGCTTCTTCCCACCGTTCTGCTTATAGTTCTCCTACTGACCTCCGTCACTGTCACAGGTAATTTGTTAAGGGGCAAGTGACACTTAAATTTAAATATTCCAGCTACTAGTGATGAGTCCTTCATCAGGATATTCGGAGATGCTGATCGAAGTAGGTCAGCCGCTTGGCTGGTAGCAGAGGACAGACATTTTCATCAACACCGAAGAAGCCGCGGACGTCAAGCCCGTCATTCCACCTCTCAACGACAAAGGCCAAACGCACGTCCTTCCACAGAGAGTCCAAAACAATTTTTGTCGATATTGTTGTCGTTATCCGTTTGAATAGTGACTCAGAGAATCTTATCCTTCTGCGCCATCTCGCCATCTTATTCTTCTCCTCAGGTGAAAGAGCGTCGAAGATTTCCTTGGTTTTAATATCCCAGTCATTCCTAAAGGCCGGGCCATACTCTGCGTCTTTGACGCAGGTGTGTCTTTTTTTGTATGGCGACCACCCGCAGCGTTCATACAAAAAAAAACGCACCTGCGTCAAAGACGCAGAAGTATGGCCCGCCCTTAATAGAAATGACGAGCGCGTCGGCGCTTTGATCGGCCTTGAGCGTCTTATTCGCATCCACTTCACCGTCCCAACCGATAACGATCTTGTTACCATTCTTCTGGAGATCGAAGACGTGTCCGAACTGTTGCCTAAAGGTAGAAATTACCTTCACCGTAACCTCAAGTTCCTCCCGCAAGCATCGAGGAAGCGTCGACGTTTGACGACATGCTTTGCAACACTTTTGATGTCCTTCGAACTGGAGAGCGAGCTTGATGAGACACTTCTCGAGGAGCGATTGGCGATGCTTGGACATGTTGTGGACTGTAGGAGCCGGACGATTCACGCAAGATTTTGTATCACCACGTGGGCCATGCTCCAATGTCGCACATTCGTCGTGCCAATGAGCACCAATATTATTTCACAGATCCGACTATGGCGAAGATAGACATCGCCACCAGGGCTGTGCGGGACGTCCCGTCCCGGGTCCCGGTCCCGGGTAAAATGCCGGGACTCAGCCGGGACTTTTCAGCCCTAACACGATATGCACGACGAGTGAATATAACGATGGATTAGTAGCTCAAGCGTCGATGAGAGATCGGCTCTTTAGGCGTCAAGCTCAAGCGTCGAATGAGAGATCGGCTCTTTAGGCGTCAAGCTCAAGCGTCGATGAGAGATCGGCTCTTTAGGCGTCAAGCTCAAGCGTCGAATGAGAGA
>JADLIF010001596.1:5000-13418 GCA_016648015.1 Steinernema khuongi | reverse complement strand
CAGAAACAACGAAAGTACCCCGAGAATTCTGCAGTTTTCCTCGGCTCCACCGGAAGCCGCCAAATTTTCGCGTCGGGACCACAGAAATGCGATGCGAAAGGGGCGTTTAAAATGGCACTCGACTATATGGACTACAAGCGTGGTCCTGGATGGATTGGCTTAATGTGTACAGGTTCACTAAGGGTGACAAATTTATGGTAAGTCAATTCCATGTGCGAAAAGCGCTACTCACACAAAGTAATCACACTTCCACAAGTCAGAGGTATCCCGAACAGTGAAACAAATCAAACGATCAATTAACTCCAAGCAGAGGGCCGACAACGCCGTGAACAGGGCTCTGCAAGTTTCAAGTTCCGTGTGCGAATTACTTCGAATGCAGGCGCATCGATCTCGATTATATCGGTTAATTCGTTTGGCATAAGTACTGTAGGAAGCTTTTCCGCGACGTTAGACTTTTCTTCCGGGGCGTCATCAAGTTACGATGATGATTTAAATATTGGCGCCAAGGAAGTTTGAAAGTTTGACAGGAGTAAAAAATTTCTGCGGTTTCATCTTACATGACATTTCTGACATCCTTCTGGTTTTGACGAATTGCTGGAAACCTGCGATTCTTAAAAAATCTCAAAAAACTGTTTTTCTTCAAAGGTCATGTAAGCAGTTTACACTATATTTAACTGTTATTTAGCTGAATCTGTTATTAATTGCATATCTGACGTTTTCACCATTTTTAACACTTGCTGCAGCCGTTTTACTGTAATTTATGGGCAACCGTGGTGTGCGCCGAGGAGATTCGTTATCATATCTGGCGTGTTTTGAAAATTCCTAATTGCGATTCCAAGTTCCTGAAAAACGCTCATAGCTTTCAGCACCAAGTTCCGTACAGCCCTGACGATGCAGCGAAACGCAAGGCTGACCCAGGCCGCTTGGAACTCTATCGAGCCAACCCTCCAGAAGATTTTCGCAATCGAACATGTCTCCATTAAGGAATACATGATACTCTGCTCAAAAGTACAAGAATACTGCCGTGACCAAGCGGACAATAGTTACCTGGTGGGCGTCGGCAGAGCACACGTGATATATGCAGCGCTCAAGCTGTTCCTGCAGAAGTTCGTCTCCGACAAGGCAGCCAAGATCAAGGCACTTCCACTCGCAGAGGACCGGCTCCTTGAGTACCGTACCATGTGGGAGAACTACTTATTCTCTGCGAAAATCACCAACGGCACGTTCCGATACCTGAATCAGCATTGGGTAAAACGTTACAACGAAAACCTTACGCCGCAGGAGCGGGCAGCCGGAAGAAAGGCATTCGAAGCGGACGCTCTTTGTATGGTCATCTGGAAGGAGGAGATGTTCGCGAAGACCGAGACGAACGTCACGAAGGCGGCCCTGGAGCTTCTACGGGCAGACAGAAACAAGGAACGCGGAGTCAGGATGGATCTGGTGAAGGTGCTGGTCGAGTCGCTCGTGGCTGTCGGTGTCGAATTTAAAGCCATCAAAGAACTTGAGGTGACGTCGGAGCCTGAGAAGGAAGTCGACGAAAACGTATTGACAGAAGAAGGCCGTGCGATGCTCCAGTCCTACGAACGTCACTTTGAAGTGCCAATGCTCGCAGATGTGCTCGAGTACTACAAAGAGGACTCGAGGGAAGCGATGATCGACGGAAAGATCGTTCCCTATATGGAGAAGGCCCAGCAGCGCCTTGACGAGGAGGCCCTGCGTTCGGAGCGCTTCCTACACCACATTATCACGCATAGCCGCCTGCAACAAGCGGTCGAAGGAGCTTATATCGTGGCGCGCCTCGACATGTTCCAAAGCCAGTTCAAGAATCTACTGACGGCAGAGAAGATCTACGAGATCCAGCTGATGTACAGACTCTGCTCACGGGTGAAAGAAGCCATAGACCAGCTGAAGCGAGATTTCACTGCTTTCGTTAACGAGAAGGGCCGGGCTGCAATCAGTGACATTCCCGAGGAGAAGCACAACGACCCCAGTATGTACATGGAAGTCGTGCTGCAGACGCACGAGAAATACCGACTGTTGACGGAACAAGCCTTTAAATGTGACCCCGGCTTTAAGCTGTCCTTCGACGCAGGCTGTCGTCTTTGGATCAACAAGAACTGTGTAACGGAGAAGGGTCGCACACTCAACAAGTCCGCTGAGCTCCTGGCGCGGTTCGTCGACATCGCAATGCGCAAGGGCATCGACGAGGACTTCGAGGTGACGCTGAATAAAGCAATGATAGTATTTTCGTATCTCGAAGACAAAGACATCTTCCAACAGTACTACAATCGCTTCCTCTCCAAACGCCTCCTCATGGAAACTTCCATGAACGACGATGCCGAATCGGCCATGATCACACGACTGAAGACCGCCTGTGGCCACGAGTATACGGCGGCGGCGACGCGCATGTTCGGGGACATCAACACCAGCAAGGACATGAGCAGGAACTTCCGCGATTGGGCCTCCACAGTGAAGCCCAGCAAGGATAACGTCGAAACAAACATGCAGGTCCTCAGCACTGGCGTCTGGCCTTTCTCGACGACATACACCTTCGATCTCCCTCCACAGCTCAGTTCGGCAGTCGCTCTCTTTGAGGAGTACTACAAGCAGCTCCACAGCGGCCGAAAGCTCCAGTGGTTCCACCACATGGCTCGAGGCGAGATTAGCGCATCGGGATTCGGCAAGCGCAAGTACACGTTCGCCGTTTCTACCCCACAGATGGCCGTCCTCCTCAAGTACAACAGCACCGACGCACTGACCCTATCGCATCTCCAGGCTGAAACCCGGCTTCCACTGGATACTCTGAAAAGCGTGGTCGCCTCATTCGTCAAGGTGGACCTTCTCAAGCTGCCAGCAGGCGTCACATTTAGTCCGTCCCTTGACGAAGACGCGCAGCTCAGCATTAATCTTAAATTCGTCTCAAAGCGCATGAAGATGGACTTAATGAAACTGCAGACGGCCATGAAGGGAGACAGCGAAGCGAAGAAGGAGCAACAGCAGATAGCCAAGACTTTGGAAGAGGACCGTAAGATGGTCATACAGGCGGCTATTGTGCGGATTATGAAGATGCGTAAGAAGATTCAGGTACGAATTTGAGTTCCACTTACCTTTTAAGAGTATTTTTCAATTTACAGCACACTATACTCGTCGGCGAAGTTGTGGAGCAAGTGAAGGCGCGGTTCCAGCCCAAGATTCCAATGGTGAAGAAATGCATCGACATACTTATGGAGAAGGAATACATGAAACGGGCAGAAGACGAGAAGGATTTCTACGAGTACATTTCATAGAATATTCCCCTCATTCCTAAGTCGCAAAGAGTCCTATTCGTGTTTATGCCTCGTGATATCATGTTTATCTCATGATTTAAAGTTGGATTCACAAAACAACAGTCCCCTCACTTACGGGTCTCCGACTTATCGTTTTCACACAAGGTCTCTTCCTCACCACAAGAGTCGCAGTCATACGATGCAGACATGAAGCGGTATCTGTAGATGTTGACGATACGGTAAGGCAGATCGTGTCGCCACTTGCGGCGATCACGCTCTTCGGTCGTCATTCCAACGGGCATCGAGGAGACAAATGACGGCTAAATGACACTTTATTAGAGTCCCTCTTCAATCCTAGACTTACGTAATTGTCGGCATATTCTGCTCTCACGAGTTTTTCGTTGATCTGCAGCAAGCATTGTAAACGAATACAAATACGGCAGATGAACTCACGCGAAACTCTGTCCCATCCTCTATCATCCGAATAGCGATACGGGCGACATTCATCGAATCATCCAGTCCACAGTGTTCACGTCCAGTGAACTCCATACCCAGGATGGACAACATACCGGCCAGGTTCACCTTGTTCAATGTGTGGGTCTTTTTGTACTTGAAGATGAAAGCGCGTCGGATGTTGATATACGATCTGAACCTATGCGGCACTTTGTGTTCCAATTCTGCGGCCTAAAAGCATTGTAAACTAGGCATTAATTCATTATCGTCCATACTCCCAAATGTCCTAGATGTCCCGGACGAGGAGTTAGGTCCACTCATATGTAGTGTTCTAGCAAGCCAAAACTTACACGAATGCACTCCATTTGGAAGAACTTGCCAATATCCCAAGGCCCATCGGTTACAATCGCAAATGTTTTCATTGCTCCAGAACGATTCTCATCGCCGGAGGGGTGGATGAAGTTGTGCAACCACTGGCGGAAATTTGTGAGTACTTCAACGAAGGTAGGTGCTGCGTCTACATCAGCCTGTGTGACTCCGGTCAAATCACTGCAAAACTCGCTGAGCGTAGGATTGATTGTCGGACGGACGAAAGAGCGGAAATGACCGACCTGAAAGTATCGGAAAAGTACAATCGGCAAATCAGTAGAGTTCCTACGATTCTCTTCTCATTCGTGTCAACGAGCACGGCTGGAAACTCGATGATCTCGAACGGGTAATCGTAGACGTCGTCTTCGCAGGTACATTCAAAATCGATGACCACCAAATAATCGAAGCTCTGCTTATTCTGTCGAAGACGATTACGGTTGAAATCGCTTGTCAAGTATCGCTTGAGACGATCACGCACTTGGCTAGCAGAGAATTCCTTACAAACAGGAGGCTCATTTGGATCGAAGTAGACGCCACTCTCATCTAAATGGTTAAGTATAAGTTAAGTTAAGCATCGTATCACAGGAGATGTATGTCAAAACGTAACAAACAGAAGTACATAATTGTCAGAAGAAGGTGCGTTATACCATTTGAAGCAATATCAGTCTTCAAAGACTTCCTTTTCGATGTTGCACTCATAAGCCCCGCCAGTTTCTGGAGGTCGACACTCTCATGAACATATATTCCGGAGAAATCAGTGTCTCCAGGCCGCGTGCCATCCTCTTCGTCGGAGTAGCATTCCTCTTCGTCACGCTCGAACCGGAAGTAGTCATCACAAAGTTCCGTCTCTTCTTTCTCCATTTCACAGAAATTGTTCATGTTCGTAAACGCGACCTAATAGCAGGGCACAACTCGGCTAAACTGAGCAGCTGAAGGGCTCCGAATTTTGCAGAAAGTGTCTACGTCTATGCGTCCCAGACAAGAATCCTCGCAAACACTCGTGTCGCACATGCTAACAAAACAAGCACAAACAGACAGTCGTAGAGAAGCTTCTCCACAAAATCGTCAAATTATGTTACAACATTTAAAGACAAACAATAAAGGGAAATCATTAATGCAATTAATAACAGTAGCCAGTATGACTTGGAGGTGGAAGCGCTGGGCCTCATTTTCCATCTCCTGCTGGTTGTCGAATCTGCTGGCCTTTCCAGGCTGCTCATCGGCGAGCGATATCTTAAAAGATCAAGGATAAGGTGGGAACAGAGCTGCTGGCATACCAAGCTGTTCCAATAATGGCTTTGTCCCAACCTCACGGTCTCATCCGCTTCGACGGCGCTTCTTCGTCTTCTGAACTGGAGGTCGAGTCTCCTGAGTGCGATCGACGGCGAACAACGGTCTGCAGCCACGGGTGCTTGAGGATACGAAAGACCAGAGGGCGCTTCAGCGGGTTGATTTGCAAGATGAATCGAATAAAGTCTGCAAGCAAAAAAGTTAAATACTATTAAACGACAATTATGCACTTACTGTCTTCTTCGCGGTTAAGGGGACTTTCGTAATCCTCAAAGAAGCGACGAAATTCCGGATCTTCCATGGACGCTTGATGCCATAATCCAGGCATACCAGTGATGAATTCCATGATGATAACTCCACATGCCCAAATGTCGTTCTTTACAGGCCTAAAAATATAAAATTAGATAACAGTAATAATCGTGAAAATAATGCATAAGAGTTAGGCGTAAGAAGAAGCTAAAAACTTACGCAAATCGAGTGCTTGACTCAATTACTTCGGGTGCAGCAGTCATTCGTGTCCCAATGAATCCAAAGTACTCGAGGTATCCATCGTCGTTGTTTTCCATGTCGACGTAGGGCAGTGCTAGTCCGAAATCAGCAATCTTCAGGTTGCCATCTTGTCCAAGCAGCAAGTTCTCTAACTTCAGGTCGCAGTGAGCTATACCGCAAGAATGGATGTAGTCGACGCCTTCGAGAAGCTGGCGGCCAAACCGTTTCACCATGTCCGTTGCCATTGGTCCGCCTTTGCTAACGATCCGGAAGAAGTCGCAGAGACCCAGCTCCGTCATGATCAGCTGCTTGATGCCGGACTTGACTTTCTCGTCGTACATCTTGATGACATTGTCGTGACCTTGAACCAGTTTAAGGTATTCAATCTAAAAGCAAAGGAATAAGCATTGACAAACGAAGGGATAGCGCTTACCTCCCTAGCAACGGAGCTAACATTGACTTCCGTCAATTTGATGACTTTTACAGCGACATCGCATATACCTTTAGCAGAGAATGCAAAGACCTCACCGAATGCACCCTTACCTATCAACCGCTTCGAGGTCCATGCCTTGATAGAGAACGAAGGGAGTGACCCGGCACTCGGAAAGGCGATGCATTCCTTCTGAGAAGCTAAGTTTTGCTGAGAAAGACACATATTAAGAGAAGCTTAAAGAGAGGCGTGCGAGCAAAACCGAATGGTTATCGCGATGACGATGAAAAGAAATGAAAGGCAAAACGAAAACGTTTTCGCGACTTTCGAAATTCGCAGCTGTGTGCGAAGGAATGGGAGGAGCGAGTGGGTCGCGTCGCTGGTGGGCGTGCAAAGATGGTGTGAGGCGCTTCGCGACGAGACGCAAGGTCGTATGAGATGACCGGTTTCGTCGTTCGAATAAATTCGACATGAGCGATGCACATGAGACGGGAGGAAGGCCATTTTTGATGCGATGGCCCGGTGCATCGAGTTCCCAATTCTTTTTGCCTGAAAAACGAGAAAAAAGGGAATATGGTTTCGCACACATGGAAGCGCCTACAGTGCATTGTAATCATAAGAATCGGAAAAATGAACTGGCTAAAGGGATCCGGACACTTCATCGAATATATTGGATTGGACATATGAACATGATTAAATATCCATGAGTAATTAACCTGTGAGGAACGATGAAGTCCGATAGAAGTGTCCTAGATCCGCCTTTAAGACCCAAAAATTCAGTGCATGTCTAATAGGTACTTAACAGGAATGAAGGGCTACACTGTCAAAGTACTATTTCTTGTTGAAAGCCGCACCTTTCAGCATAATTCGTAGATGATTAACGCATAAACAAACGTTCCAAAAGCCCTTCGGATTTAATGAGTTGTCAAGGTGATAAACTGAAAAACAATCGAGAACCGCCCATATTCAGAGTAGCCTTTCCCAAAATCCACATTTCGTAAACACATACATCATGGTCCGGGCTGTAAGTTCTACTTCAGACCAATTCCTTCATTTTTCGCGTCTTGAATCCTCGGCAAACCGCCTCTACTCTATAGCTTTGTGCTAAGCGCATAACCAAAATTGGTTTATTTACCGCCAGTAGTTTGCTCCCGGGGGAATGTATGACTCTTGCTTACAGGCCGTCTTAGTTGACCATTTCATATCTCTGGGAAAGTTTGTTTTGGTTGCTCGTCCTGAATGATGGTCTTTGGAGTTCGAAAAAAAAACATGTCTTTTTACGCGTTTGAGTATGTGGCGACAACGCGTAATTGGAGGTCTTGGGGGACCTCCACTGACGACGGGTGATTATGATGGATTTGGAAAATAGCGCATTTTCTTCGGCTGCTGCGAAGTGGTGCTTACTTCTTAGATGTTTATGCCCACGCTCTGCCGAATATTCAAGTGCCTCGTGAATCGCTGTAGTGCTGTTGTCCCCTTCCAGCCAGGCTGATGTGCCTGATTTGCGATGGTTCTTGTTGTATTCGTCGTAGGTGGATATCGTAGAAGGGAGAACGAAACATTCCGGAGGGGTTCAAAGTGGGCCAGGAGCGTCGAATATTTCCGTTTTTGTGTGAGTTGCTTGGGGCAGATCGAACTTGGTGGTTTTTGTTTGAAAGAATCTCGTTATCTCGAACGATGTGTTCCATAATGGTCAAATTTGTTCATAATGCTGCACATGGCTAACAAGAACGGCAGTGGAACATTGTGGCTCCGTAAACAGCGTATGTGCTGGGCACATCCACTGGGAGACTGATTGTATTCGCCTGGATTTTCTCAGGAAAATTATGTCCTGACTTATGAAGCTCCTGACTATGGTATTCAAAGGTATTCATACATTTGGTTTGATGCGGCTCATGGCTCGTAACTCGATAAATCGAATGTTTAACACGTTTGACTGGGTTTAAGCCTTCCGAATATCCAAATACTTTATACCGTTTGCTTTCGGAGCTAACTTCGGAGCTGGCTACTGAGGGTTGCTTCAACCCGGGAACCTGCACATAATCTTATTCCAATTGGCCAATCAGTATGGTTAACTAAAATAGAAGAGTCGCGGGCTTGAATTCACTCACTGGGACCATC
>JADLIF010001595.1:0-109032 GCA_016648015.1 Steinernema khuongi | reverse complement strand
GGACCTATGGGCAGATTCGAAGAAGCCATTTCCGAAAGAAATTTACTATAACTGCTTGGATGCTTCTCAGCAAGAATTATGTATGGTGCGGCACGAGTATTTTAAGGGTAGGGAGAGCATGGATCACAGATCTGGAAGTGGAAAGATGACTTGGAAACGAGACTCTAAAGCGGGGATAACATTCACCCCGTGATCTTCTTACTCATTTCAGGACTAGTCCTTGCATGTGCAGAATAAATGTGATTGTTTGTGAGTTTCACCGCCTTAGAGCTCCAGCCTGTATCGTTATGTATCGGGCTCGTATCGTTTGTGTCGTACAGATTACTGTAGAAGGGCGAAATGAAGATATGGAAAAGCTCCACCGATCACTCAAGTATGAAAGAAGTGATAAGGTGACGTGGAAAGACTTATCAACTTTTCATCTCACTCCGCGACCATACTGTGACACAGAGACATCTCGAGTCACGGGTCGCCGGGTCGTCCGAAGGTTTGGGTTTATTTGTGCGTAAAACCCAAAGCTGATTAACACTGATATGTTCTTTTAACGTCAAGAATTAGGGTACTCGTCGTCGAAAAGCAAGATTTAATTTATCGCCACGGCGAATCCAACAACTGGAAATTAAAGATTAATGCGGATAATTGGCTTTCTCGGCATTTAAATGGTGGTTTTCTTCTTTACGCTTGTAGGGTTCGCAAGCAGCTACATTTACTGCTTCTTGTGTATCTGCAACTCATTTAAGACCAATACTTTATAGGTTTCCCTCTTTCAAAACACTGACTGCCTTTTTGAGGGATGGACTTGAGCATGGCACTTTGGAAATGTCAACTTTGCTTAATGCATTCCATCCATTTTGCTAGAAGAAGAAGTCTCGCGAGAGGCTCTCATTTCGTCGCCTTTCCCATCTCCCAGAATGTCGGCCTTCTTATGAATCCTTTTCATCCCATGTTCTTTGTCGGGCTTTAACTTTGACGTTATCCACATTTAAGTATGTTGATCGTAAACGTTTGATCTTCTAAAATCTAAGGGGGCATCAGAGACCTAATTTCTGGAGACATACAATAAACCCATATGTTTTGCAACAAACTTTAAGAATTAAACACAGCCGATTTCAAGGACGAGAAGTCTGACTCTTAGATCGATTCCAGTGCCAAAGCAAATCATCTTGACGGGCGCTGATGTGGTCATGTCATGTGACTACATCGGAACAAGATGTTATGCCATTCGCTTGAGTCAATGCCGCTTCAGTTTGGATAAACCGGTCGTACCTTGTTAATTAATTATTCATCCTTTCACAATCTCTGGCTCTCATCGGACATTTGCTTGCCAATCTTACATTTGTTGGTTTTAAAAGGCTAATCCATAATACAAACACACTTTGACTATGGTTTTGAAGAATACCTTAATACCCCAACAAAAACAGTCCAACGCGAACATTCATGTCAAGCCAAAACTCCACTAGAACGTATCATTTATTTTAGCCTAATTTCATGTTCTTCTAAGGAGGACCAATATTTCTCTTCGTATTGTGTTCGTACCACTTTAAGACCTTTACTTCTTGCTCTTTGGCCCTTTGTCCACATCATATGGTACTTAAAAGGTTTCAAACTATAGAAACATCCTATTGAGCCTATCGCCCGTGGAACGCTTCGTGCCATCGCGAACAACAACGCCCACCGCAGTCCACAAAATGCCATTTAGGATGCATAACCCAATTAGAAGGCAATAAACTCCGGGTGTTGTCCCTCCGGCTTCCACTCTCCTCTTCGTTTCCTCCGGAATCCGGGTCCACGTTCCAAGCCCCGGCTTCCAAGTGCGCATCTCCCTCGCGCCGTTAATTGCCAGAGGCGCCCGTCCACACAGTGTAATGTCAACCACTACTATGTATGCGGCATTAATCGATAGGACATACATTTAGCCGGGGGATAGTGCATAGCAATAGTGCATCGGCGGAGGGTTTCCCCTTCCCGGAGTGCGCAGCCATGTTCCAGGACATCACCACGGCCATGTCCTACTTCTACGGACCCAAGGTGAGTCGGCTATCAATCTGGATTATTACACCGCGAAATCCGTGGAATTCCGGGGCTGGGAGAGGCATTCCGGGCTGGGAGAGGCAGGTTGGTCCCAGGTGGCACTATCGACTCGACGCGAGATGTTCTTTCACTCATTCGTCAAGAAGCAGGAGGTAAGATGAGTAGACTGTTTATGAATGGCTGCGCCGGGCTCCGTTAATTTGTTTGACGCCTCCGGGGCGATCGATTTTAGGCGGACCCGCCGCCTCCCTATGCATTTCCCACGCGACCTGGCGCCGAGGAAAACAAAAGGCGAAAAGCGCCGTTTTTTGCTCCGCGACGAGCGTACAATTCGATCACAACAACGAAATTGGTTTTTGCCACGTCGAGGGCCACGCTTCCAAATGGGTGACTTGGAGACGCATTCCGCCTGGAGCGAAAATGACGTACGCGGCGCCGTTCCTTGTCTGTGAGGTTCGTTGAAAACAAAGGACTCCTGGCCTAGGCTGCCGCTCGGTAATTGCCGTCTTCCTTAATGGGTGTTGTTTTCTAAAGATGTTCTCAGGGTTGCTAGGGAGGGTGGGGATTCCCCGGTCCAAAGAGTATATCCTTTGTAGAGCATGTGTTCCTCATAACACATGGACTAAAGTGCCCAAAAATGGACTAAAGTAGGGTTGTTTATTAGAGTTTGTTCAAGAAAAAATATTCAGATAGGAGTGCCTAAGGGACGAGTCCAATGATAATAGGATACACCTTAAAATAGCTTTAAAAAGCGCCTTCAAAATAACAACAGTCAGATTTTGCGTTGCTACTTTTTCCTAGTCGGAAGAACTTTGTGTGCGAAAATCAGTTTATGGGTTAAACCAAATAATTCAATCTGGCCATTCACAAATTTGACAAATTTGGGAAGATAGCCACTATATCACTGTACTTTACCATCGAAGTTGTGCCCTTTAGCCTATGTTTCCTACAGCAGATGTTCTCCCGGCAAGAAGTGCGTGCCTCGTAGTGAGCATTGTTCCTCTAAACTTTTGATAAGTCTTTATTGGCATGGAAGGACACTAAAAATCAATAAACAACGTCTCCAAAGCAACATCTGTTTTCATGTCGGCTTCCGCTTGTTTTCATCTTTGATCGCCTTTATGTCCCGGCGGAAACACTTTGCGATACCCTACTGCAAGACTCTGACAAGTGGTAATCAACATTAATGAAGGCCCTTAAGTCCTAACTTGTTCATATATCTGGACACAATTTCTGAGGGAAAAGGACGACTGCTTCAGAGGCTCCTTGTCACTCCTTAAATGTTACGCATGGAAAGGTCCCCTTAATTAGCGAGATATCGCAGTGGCATGTCCTCGAAAATACGCGTAATGAAAACCCTCATTCACTTTGTCTTCTAGCATATTGCGTTTCGTTCTTTTCATTGTCCTTGTTGGTCCTATTGCCAAGTAGCTGTTGAAATGAAACGAAGCAAGCATCACCGAAAGGTTACGGTGAGCAGAACAAGAGATTTTGCCTGGGTGCTCAATGTTGGCGAAACTGTGCTTAATGTTAGCCCACTACTCCCATGACGTTCAGCGTTGCGTATCAGTGACCATGGGCTCTTCGGGAAAAATGTTGTCAAAGGGCAAGCAGCCTCTATGTAACATGAGCTATCTTCTGATCGGTGATTCACATGACCCTTTTTTAAACCCTCAAAGTACGATCATTGCCCACAGGGAATGACCGGAAAAATCTGCATACTGTAGTGGCTGGATTTAATAGATCTCCCTGTTGATTGAAAGTTGGTTGGTTATTTGAGGGATACAAGCATACATAGGTCGCTCGTTGGGCACATTTGATTTGTGGCTCTCTTCTAGTGTTATTTATAGGGCACTTGTCATTTTAAAATCATCTTACGCCTGCAAGACAGCATCCTTATACCTAATATAGCGCGGCTATCCTATTACAAGAACTTCTTGCGTAAGCCAAGACGATTGGGCCAATAAGACTGCTCTCACAACGGAACAGATGGACTAAAGTGTATTTCGTAAACATTGAGTGCATATGACGAACGTTTTCATGTTCTTCGGAACAGTTGGCCGATTTTAGGAGTACATAGAAGAATGTAAGGAACTTCCCGACTCCTCCTGCTCTTCCTTTATTTCGGCTCTAGTAAGAGCTCCTGGAGCTCGCGTTTCAGTGTGTCATCCTTCGTCCCATGCCACTTTTTTGCACCATGCACTTTAAAGCCCTGTGGCCCAGTAACGTCTAAACATCAATTGTCCTACCCATAAGTATTCAAGACCCGTACTGTGTTGCGTTCCGTCCTGCAAGAAGCAGCCATGAAGTGGTGCGTGGAAAAGAAAAATTCTGAGGTAATTTTTTTTATAGCTTTTCTTGGTTTTCTTTGGTGCGTACTATGGATCCTTGACGAGCCATAGGTGTTGCTAATTCACTGGGGCTACTAAGGACCTGTGCAGAACTCATCAGCAGGCGATAGGGCTAGGAATGGTTGGGATAGGACTTGCATTTTAGAGGCTTATTCTGCGCCTTAATATCATAATATTCTTTTTTGAACATTTTGTCAGATCTTATGTTCTGTTGCTTTCTCTGACAGAAGCTGAAGTGTTCCTGTCAGCAATTTGGACTCAGGTCCCAAAAAACCATCCCAATTAATCATCATAAATCATAACGACAGGGCGGCCTCCTGTGTTTCTCGCGATTACCCCTCGGAAAGTGTAACCCGAAACGAAAAACAGCAGTTTCCACGCCCTCCGCATATCACTTCGCACTTTACCCAGGCCAAAGATCCTGTCACTGGAAGTCTTAGTTTAGGGATATTGCTCTCTGCAAATTGTCCCCATGAAATGGACGACGGAAGGGAAGAAAGCGGAGGTAGATGACCGTGAGGTAGTATTCTTTTGTGGCCTTTGTTTTGTTGGGGGTATGTGAGTGTGTTCTGTATAGTTGGGCTAAAAAAATCCCAATTCGTTGCATCTTGTTTACATAGTCCACGTGTCCGACGGATTGGAACAAACTGTTCTTAATTTCTTTGGCCCTTACTGATTGCTAGGATATCATAATGCTGATCAAAACTTTGGAATCGAAAGACTGACAACTTTTACAATGTGATAATTAGAAGAACCCCTGGAAGTGATCCCTCCACTATGAGCCTATACCAGTTTAGCGTGCGTAGATATTATGAATCGACGGAAACGCAAATATTTGCTGAGGCAAAAGGGTTCTGCCTTCACTCCCATTGTCGTTGGGGTCTCGCGTGCATTCTACTGCTTCTTTGTTCTCAAATCAAAACCACAGCCGTTTCCAGAGATTCTCGGTCGCTCTTCTTCCAATTTAAGCTTATGTGACAGTGGATCCGAATTACAATAGTCATTGGATCTATTATCATTTACTTCGGAAGATCTCTCCATAAGACTTCCAAAAGGGCCTCTTGGATAAACTGACTCTTTAGCCTCCCTCTCCAGCGCTTACAAAGTCCCCTTCTAGGTGCCGACGCTGATGATCAATGTGGTCTTCCACGAGAACAAGGTCTTCAGTGGCGACTTCCTCGTGGGTCGCGTGGTACTGGACCTCACCGACTCCGACGCCGTCATCCACGAGTTCACTCTGGAAGCCCGAGGCTGTGGCAAGACCGGCTGGGTCAACATCCACACGGATAAGATCTACGAGACCGAGAGGGTACCAAATCCTTTACGAAGCATCTGACATCCTCTTTAGGACTACTTGAACACGGTCATCTCCCTTGCAGGATCTGGGTCCTCGGTTATCTCGCCCGGTCGGCACCAGTACCCTTTCCAGATCCCCGTGCCGGCCGAGTGTCCCACGAGCTACGAGAGCCAGTTCGGCTCCATCAGGTACTCCTTGACGGTGCGGGTGACGACCAACAGCGAAGCCGTAAGCTAGCTTCTTGACCAACAGAGATGGAGAGATTCCTTTAGACCAGCGCGACGCAGACGTTTCCGTTCTACGTCTTCACCAAGTCCTTCTTCGATGATTTCCCCATTTCCGTCCTCCGACCCATGGAGACAAAAGACGAGGTCGACTTTACTGTGTGCGCACTGCCCTTTGGAACCGTCTCCACAAGGATCTCAGTGGCCAGGATCGCCTACTGCCTCGGAGAGGTAAGCTACTCGATCTTTGAAGACAAGTTGGTCTTTGAAACTGCTAGGCAAGGGACAGTAATCTGATAGTCCTTATCATCAACGTCATAAAACATTGAGAAACACTTGCTCAAGAGCGCCTAACTGTCATGACAAAAACAACATCATGATCACATTTCTGAGGCTATCTGAAAGGCATACTTTTTCTTGCAACATGTAGTGATAGATAGGGTGTTTTTACAACAGGTACTGATTCCTACTGATTCCATAAGCAGATTAGAAATTGCCTCCACTAGAGCACTCATGAAGGGCCTTTTCACCCTACAATACCGTAGTTACTTCACTCCAACGTGGCAAACAGCTTAAAACGAAGCCAGCCCACTCTTTACAGACCATCGAGGTGCACGCCTTTGTGTCCAATCGGACTCGAAAAGCGCTCAAGCACTGCGCTCTGCACCTGATGCTCAAGACGACCTACGAGGCAGCGAGTCGCTACGAGCACGTCAACGAGAAGAAGCTCCAGGAGCAGACGATTGAGCAGAAGGAGCTTGGGAAAGTGAAACCTCGGACGGACATAGTAGGACAATCCCCTATGAGCCCTTCTTCACCTTCCCTTTCAGACGTTCCAGAACTGTGTGCTGAAGATCCCGGAGCTGGCTCCCCCTACGAGGTACAGCGGCTCCGGCGAGCCCTGCATCATTGCGCTCTCCTACGTCGTGCGGTTCACCGCAGTGCCTGGCGTAGAGACGGAGCTGCCCGTCGTCGTCACCACGCACGGGAGCAAGGAGCAGCCCATCCACGCGAACGGAAAAGCCAATGGACTCCGGAATGGAGTCAAGTAAATGAATGAACGCTTTTTTTGTACAGAGAAGATGAATACATACTGTAATAAGATGATTTATACTCTCTCGAGAACGGGAATGACGAATCTGTCAAGCTGGAAGTTAGGGCTTTCAGAAAGCAATATATCACAACAAGAAGAAAATTAACAAAAACAGTACAGCTTCCTCAGAAAAGTTCTTCGTTCGGGGGTTTAGTTGGGCAGTTCCTTCTTTATAATCTTCCTTGGGAAGTAGTTGGGCATTTCCTTCGTCATAATCTTTCCAAAATCCAGCCTGATTTGTTTTTGCTTGAACAGTTGCTCCTCGTTAAGGTCGCTGACTTTTGTCGCATGTTTGCGCTAAAAGTAAAGAACACAGAATTAAATACGAGAACAGAATATGTATCTACGCACAGTGTAATGATCTGCTAAACGATTAGGTTCGGCTTTCTGGTTGCATCCTTCGAACACACAGTTGTAGCTCAGCTTTAGATGTTCCGTAACATGTCTTCGACGAGCCGTGGCGTTGCCTACGATCTGGCCACACTGCTTGCACTCCGGGTCGACCAGATCTCTTGCCGCGTTGCGTTTTTTACGGTCATTGAACCCGATGAACGCTTCAGGAGGGAAGTACTTGTCACGGAACTTTTCGGCTTTACTGTAGAATTGTTTCTCCACCTCCTTCAGGGTGTAGTATTGCTGTGGATTCAAAGAAGCCACGCGAAGGACATGCTTGAGCTAAAAGCATTGGAGGATAAATGGAGCTACATCCAGTAAGTACCTTTAAATGTGAGGAAAGGGTGGGAGTTGAGCGAAATGTAGCATCACACCCTTCGATGAGGCACGGACATGGAATATCTTCATGGATTCCTATATGCTGGAGCAGATAGCCTCCACGTCCCTCTGCTTTTATATCTTTCTTGCACGACTCACACTAAACGATCGATAAGCGAAGAATTAGTAATAACAATACCTTCCAGATCTCCAGAGTTTGTCGATGTTCCTTCTTCAACAAATTGAAGCGGTAGTCAGCGTACATCCTTCGCACGGGGGGCATACAGATCCCCATGTCGTCGACCTTCCTACTGTAATCCGTCCTCGTCTTCTCGTCGAATAGAAGCTCCAGCGCTCCTTCTTGTTGACGCTCGTGGAAGTAATTGAAGACGGCTAATTCCGGGGTGATTTCCATTGTCTTCTTCTTCGGGACGTCACCGACAGCGAGGCTTGCTTCTTTCACCTTCGTTTTGACGGTTAACTGGTTCTTCTGTTCTCCACCTCCCGAAGCATCTTCTTTAGTCACGGAAAAGTGTTCCTGGAACGCCTCCAGCATGGTCAGGAGCGAATTCTGGTCGTAGAGGTGCTGAACCATATCTAGAAGTCAAGAAGGAAATCTATACGACTCACGTCTCGCTTCTGGAGCTCCTGGCAACGCTGCTCACCGAACATCTCCAGGAGGAGCCATGGCTTCTTCCGCTTCACGAAGTTGTAGACCAAAGCTTCGGCCTCTGTGGAGTGGCTGGAGCCAGAAGGCGTCGTCTTGCAAGCCATTAGCTTCTGAAACAGTCGACTGTTCATGGAAATCAAAAATAATGGAAAAGAAAAAATGGAGGCGCAAGCACGAGAATGTGAAGATCAGATGAGCAGAAGGATTGCGAACGGAACGCGACGTCAGTTTCACTCGGTTACTTTAACTTAAGGCAGTACCAATCGGGTTTACGAGAACCGCTTTCGTCGACATAGACGATTCTTGTACCCGCTATGCAGCACTGCTGTCCACAGCAACAACCGCCACCTGTAAGAGGTGGAGCAAGAAGATGTCCCAATATATTCCTTCAAGAGAAACAAAAACAATTCAACGAATCCTGGAAAACAACACAATTAGAAGAGATAGCGTATCATTCAAGAACTATGTCATCCTGGTCCTCAGCATCGACTTTGTATGGAAAGTAGTCCGACAGCACCTTCTTGACAACCTTCCCGAACTCCAACTTCATATGCTTGAATTTGAACAGCTGTTCTTCAGGGAGATCTCTGAGGTTTTTCACGTGCTTTTTCTAAGAATTGATTTGTTTATAAAGTCGTTCTCAAGCCATACTTACTCTAATATGACAAGAAAGGTACAGAGGGTTCCCCTTCGCTTGGCATCCATCGAAAACGCAGTCGTAGGATAGCTTGAGGTGGTCACCAACGTGCCAACTGCGAGTTGTATTGGAGGCTGTAATCTTGCCACACTGTTTGCATCTGGGCTCTACGGAATCGTATAACACGTTTGTAATTTTACGATCATTAAATCCTATAAACGACTCAGGCGGGAAGTATTTGTCGCGGAACGTCGCCGCCTTCTGATAATACGCTTGTTCCGTTTGTATCAGTTTACGGTACTGTTGGGAGTTCATATCTTCTGCTCGAAGTAAATGTTTGTTCTGAATAATCAAAATTTTTACGACTAATTTTTCGGTCCTCACCAACGCATGTGAACGTAAAGAAGTTGACGTCTTCTGTATTTTCTCGCATCCATCGGCCATACACGGGCACGGAATGTCCTCGTGAATTCCAATATGGTTCAGTATTTGATAACCCTTCGTCTTAAAGTGTTTCTTGCACAACAAACACTGTAATTGAATGATTATTTAAAATACTTCACGGATGTATGACTTACTTCCCAAATCTCGGCTCTCTTCTTGACCACCTTCGCCAACTGGACATAACGATAATGGGCGTACATCCTTCGGACTGAAGGCATCCAGATCCCCATGGAGTCGACCTTCTTACAGTAATCCGTCCTCGTCTTCTCGTCGAACAGCAGCTCCAGCGCTCCTTCTTGTTGCCTCTCATGAAAGTAGTTGAAGACTGCCAGTTCCGGAGTAATTTTCACTTTGTTTCTGCCCGGGATTGTCCCGCTGTTGTTGTGCAATACAGTAGAAGTCTTGATGGCCGTATCCCTCTCTTTCGATTTGATATTCGAGCTCTTATTCGTCATTGGACCATCGGAAGGAGCCTTCTTGGCCATCGGTAAGTGCTTCTTCGCTTCCTCAAGCATGGACAGAAGCGAATTGCGGTCATAAAGATGCTGAACTACCAAAGTCAGAAGGCAAACCCTGACCAAACTTACGTCTCGCTTCTCGAGTTCTCGGCATCGCTCCTTGCCGAACATCTCCAGGAGAAGCTCTGGCTTCTTCCGCTTCACGAAGTTGTACACAAGCGATTCGGCTTCCGCGGAGTGGCCGGATCCAGAAGGCGTCGTCGAGCATACCATTGGCTTCTGAAATGGGCTACGGTGTCTTTAGCAGGCACAGGCGAGGAAGCTTGCGACGAGAACAAACCGGGTGGATCTCTACAAACAAACACAATGCCACAACTGATTTGGCGTTCACAGCAGTGAAATATCGACCACACACATCGCTTTTGTGGGAACTGTAAATGAAACGGTGTCAAGATTTTTAGAATTCTCGATTTAAAACAATTGATACCGAGGATCTGACACATCACAACCCACTAACAACGCCATCTCCGCAGGACCAGGAAGTTCTCCATTTGCTATGCGATTATGTTTATCTCGCCGCTCATCTCCTTCTGAATCTAAATCGAGCTTCTGTACCATTAAATCGGGCACAGCGCCTGCGTGCAATCTGCAAGAAGTTCGCAACTGCTTTTCGCGCAAAGTACGCAGAAAACCGACGAAAATATCGTCTTTGATCGGCTGTGGTGGTTCGGAGCATGTTCAAGAGCTTGCAAGCAACCCTGCATATCAATGTCAGGACTCTCAGCGATGCTTTTTGTCAAACATAACTGATTCTAACTGCCACAGAATTTGTTATTTCCAAAAACGAAACAGCAGAACTCCAGTTATCCTTATGAAGCTGCATGATTCTGTTTCTAGCTCCTATTGATTCCAAATCTCACAATTTCATCTCATCTGGACATCCTAGATCTATTCAACGATTTCTAAAGAAGCAACATTGCAGCCACCCACGCCTCTCAGAACATCCCCACTGCGGCCAAAGACCTCCACACGTCCCTGTACCGTACTCAAAGTGACTTTATTCTAGGGACCGAAGCGCGTCGCCCACTGACTACCACATTCCTTCAGAGCACACAGAGCGGAAACACAGAATCGCTTTATTGGACGCAGAGACCTGGAGCGCCTCACAAGTACTCCGGGTAGACGTACACCATCTGAGGCATCTCGGCGCGCTTCCCGAACTGCAGAGGCCGGTAGTCGCCTCTCTTGCCGAACTGCAAGGGTCGGAATCCATCGCGCTTTCCGAACTGCAACGAGAGGGGGTACGGTAGACCCACGGCGACACTAGGCCCTACCTGCAGAGGTCTGTAGTCACGGTCCTGTCGGTTGAACCGACTGGGCTCGGAGTCGGCCGAGGCCGCGGAGACGAGGAGCACGGAGACGACGACGAGCATGAGCATACTGTAGACCCAGCTGCTGGTAAGCATCGCTTCGGCGGCAGAAACGAACGAATGAGTGACTTCTAGGGCGCAGACGGGCGCCGATTTTATAGGAGGGCCGTTTGAAAGTTATTACTGCGCGCGCGCGGAGAACTTATCGTCCGGGCGGTGAAAATACGCACTCAATTAAATCCAGGTCCACCCACTTGGCCGGAAGAGGCGTCCGGCGACCGGCTTCCCGAAATAGAAACGTTGAAACCTAAGGCAAGAGGATCCAGGTCACCTACGTGATTCAAGCTTCTGAACAGCTTCGCCGTCATCTACGTTACCTGCAGGTCGGCTGGGAACTGTAGCCGAGGCCGGAGACGATCCAAGAACGTCTCCGCCAGAGTGACGTCACCGGAGTGCATTACCGCCTCCGACGGCACGCGCTCTTCCGACGCTAATTTCGCGCGAGGACCCCGGGGAATCGGGGATAAATCTGTTCGAGAAACTCTTCGCTAATTCGCAGCAGATGTGCCGGCCATAAATGTGGATGTGACAAAAATGCGACTGACGTATACAGCTAGCGTGGGGGAGGCTAGCTGAGCACCGGGGGAACCATGGGGTGTTCGGCTGGAGGGTCCCATGCTCCAATCCAAGTTAAAGAGTTAAAGGAACCGAAGAAAGCTAGCAAGACTAATAAATCCTGATTTAGCCTTCCTTCTTCCTCAACTTCTTCTTGAACAGTGGGTTCAACGATCCTCAATGGGCTTCTTGGAATATGTCCACTTCTAAATCAAAACACTGATTTATAGAGCCTACCTCAAAGAAAAGACATGCATTTTTGTTCCATTGGCTCCACAACAAAAAATGGTCCACAAGACTGATTATGATCCCAGGACCGACTACCCAACCGAGAAGAGGCCACTTGGACGTCCACGCACCCGCTGGCACGACGACATCAGAAAGCAGTAGCTGACTGGTCTTCTATTGATCATAGTCAGACTTCTAGCAGCTTCTTCACATCATAGCTGCTCCGATTAAAAATCATGGCTACTTCTGCTATGCAAGAGAATTTTTAGCCGTTCCAGGAGATCCATAGAAACATACCGTATGCTTAACAAGCGTCCGTATCCATTTGGAAAAAACGCACAAGTACGTTATAGTATTCCAGGAGTGATGACGTTTACTTCCGACGAGTAGGTATGATTCGTAGGTAACGCCCATATTCATCCGGATACTACGCGTTGTTGTCATTTCCTCTGCGTGATAATTTTGAGAATTTTGGGAATCTGTGTGTATTTTTAAAGAAGAACGGCATACTGAAATTTGAGCTTCTAAAATAAATGTTTGATAGTCTCATATATGTGCCAAGGAAGCCAAGGACGGAAGGGTAAAATGTGAATGTTGATTGATTTCCAGCATAAAAGAGTTTAGACCGACTGGAAGGCGACCGTATGACTCACTCCGAGCTGAATATTAATCGACCAGCCGTCGATCCATGGCTGATATCTGCGCTTACTCACCACGCGGGGCCCGACGGAACCTGACTAGGCATGATCAATCCCACTCCCAGGCAGTTCTCCCCTGTTCTCATCTGAACACAGTCGTTCCAGATTCGCTCCCTATGGACTCCGTCCCGTTCAACTTCTGCCTGGATGTGATGGGAAGGCTCAACGCGAATTCCTGGAACTACGAACAGATGGAGGAGTCCCTCACCGGTCGCTGGAAGGCCGCGGCGCGGAAATACGCCGAGAATGTCCACAACGTTGACGTCTTCTTCAACTGCAGGGATGGCGTCTGGGAGTACTCCACTACAGTGGACCAAGCCTATGAAGATAGGTCCTTGGACGAACTACTTGCGATGAATCGTCGCTTCGTCAGGTGCAGAGCCATCTATGTTCACCACGCAATCCACCCTATCGGCTACTACACTACCTGCTCGAAGGAGGAGATCTTCAATAGATTGATCCCGTTCATGGTCCAGCAGTCACGGTCCTTTAGAACGCTCAGTTTTCACCATTCGCTCTCCCGCGAAGACGCTCGGACGTATTTTGACCTCTTCCGAAGCTGTAGGGGCTTTGGCTTCCAAGATCTGGATCTTCCCTACTTTGGAGAAGAGACTGAACGGTTCCTCTCTGCATGCTTGGAGCACAACCTGAAGTGTCTGACTCTTGACACGTCTTGGCCCCAATCGCAAGCTGTGGAAGACCTTATCCTGAAGTTCTTGAGTGGTGGGAATATGTTAACCATCAATGAACGGCAGGAAGGCGCGTCAGAAGCTGGTCTAAAGCTGAATCCGACTACCTTGAAAGCCGTAGTCGACACTTGGGACAAAGCGGTCAACCTCTCTTACTTTAATGTTACTGCGCCGTGGCACGACGACCTGGAGCTAGTTCTTTCTATTCCTGTGCCCCCAAACGTCTCTCGAACAGAACCAAAAACCAACAGACACAAATCTGTCGTCATGTGGTCGAAAGAGGACGGCTCAGTTCTATCCTGCTCGCTTTACTGGGAAGAGCATTTCATAAGGTTCCGGAGCCCTCCTTATATGACCCTCGAAGATCTTCTGAAGACGGACGAAATTTTGCCGCTGCCCTGAGCCTAAATGTCGACTTATATCACTTATTTAATGATAGAATATATCATTTATATCCGTTTTACTATGTGTGTACTTAAGGAATAAATTGTTTGCTCTCACAGGTTGTGTCATTCATTCTGACGACGACATGATATCTTGACGGTTTTGCTGTTTCTATGCACTTAAAGAAGAATTTTTCATGGAGTCACTGTCGATCTTTGCCTTATCACCTCGCTTGCCTATCAGATTACTTGTAACAACGCCAGCTGGATCGCTTGTGCGAGGAAGCCACTCCAGTCATGATCCATCCGTATGTTCCTGGGGCGTCCACAGTTACGGAATTCTGGATTCTGTCCCACTTTGAGGCAAGAGTTCTTTGTCAACATTTGTCCAAAGACCGACCATCTCTGCCTTATGAGTTTGCTGAGTCATCAGCTGTTTTCGATTCACTTCACTCTCACGCGTTTCGCACGCGTTCGGTTATATTCAGTTACGTTCTTGCATGAGAGAAAAAGGTCGTTTCAGAATCGCCCCCAATGGACTCCGTGCCGTTCGCCTTCAGCCTAGATGTGATGGGAAAACTTGGCGCGGAGGCTTGGCACTACCAAAGGATGGAGAAATCCCTCACTGGACGCTGGAAGGTCGTGGTCAGAAGCTACGCCGAGAATGTGCGCGACATAGTGGTAGGCGTCAACTGTGATGGGGGCGAGTGGAGCTACTTCCCTACCATGAACGAGAACTTTACCACAAATTCGCTCGACGAACTTCTGGACAAGCTGCTTGCGATGAACCGTCGCTTCGTCAGGTGCAGATCCATCTTTCTGTAGGTTTACTGATAATTTGTTTGCGTTGAATGGATGGTAACTTTGTATTTGAGATTCCCAAACGAAATTATATTTGCGTCCGTATCTATTTTTTCTTACTTTAATTCACCCGTATCTGATCGAAAGGCTTTCTGTCAAAACAACCTATCAGTCAGCGGGCTGGGCACAAATCGATCTATTTTGTTGCGCACAAACACCTGTACAGTTGGAAGCTGATCTAAACCCGTTCGTCGTGTGATCGCGGGCCAACAAGGACGCGAATCTTTGGAAGACGGATAAACTGCTGAATACTCGGCGTAGTTTTGTTGCTGCTGACAGCGCTTGGTGTCAAACTGTTCAGCAGATTGTTCGGACGCAAACGATTCAGAATAGTTTGACATCAACTGCTCAAGAATACGCTGACATCGTCAGCGTATTTCATAAAGACAAGATATAAAGAGCATGTTGATTATTTCCCTCAATAAGTCATGTCCTTGCAGTTCTGGGTGCATTCCAGCTTCGATAATATGGACAAAGAGGTCATAACCCTGATAGTCGGATTTCTATATGGAATCCCCTCAATGTGTCAGCCTTGTCAGCCTGACAAGGAAACCTCCAGAAGTGAGCAACTCGGATTGTTGCGATACGTGGTGTGTAAGTAGGTAAACTCGAGTGTATGCGGGAAAGAAATACCGGTTACTGCTCGGTAGAAGTAGAGAAACAATAAGTTTAAAATGTAGAAATCTGAGGAAATAGTGGTTGAACGGGGGCGGAAAAGCTGTATAAATATTAGTGGTTCCACAACTATGCTTCTTTTTCGGCGTTTTTGACGCTCAGAGGTCATTCTCAGCAGCCATCGCTCCGGGAGTGCTACCTTTTTTTAAGTTTTTGACATTTTGCTTCGCTCGTTTCTCTACTTCTACCGAGCTTAGTTCTTTAACGAGATTCGTCCCGTTCTTCCGTGACGTGACTAAAAGTCTCTTCAGATTCACTCCCAATGGACTCTGTGCCGTTCGAATTCTGCCTGGATGTGATGGGAAAGCTTGACCAGGAGGCCTGTGATTACGAAGAAATGACGAAAACTATCACTGGACGCTGGAAAGCCACAGCCCAAAGATACGCCGACAATGTGTGCGACGTTGTAGTTGGCCTCAGGTGTGATGAGGGAAAATGGAGCTATCGTACTTGCATTAACGATATCGATGGAGACACTTCGCTCGACGAACTACTTGCGATGAGCCGTCGATTCGTCAGGTGCAGAGCCATCTATATCTACCATAAAATGGACCATAGAATCTACCACACTCTGATAGATTCTCGGACTCGGAAGATATCTTCGAAGGACATCTTCAAACGACTCCTTCCCTTCATGGTTCAGCAGTCACACTCGCATGGAGCGTTGCATTTTCATCACTCGCTCTCCCGCGAAGACGCTCGGACGTATTTTGACTTCTTCCGAGGCTGCAAAGGCTTTGGCTTCCCAGATCTGGAACTGCCATACTTTGGAGAGGAATCAGAACAGTTCCTCTCTGCATGCTTGGAGCATGGCCTGAAGTGTCTGACTCTCGACACTTCTTGGCTCCAATCTCAAGCCGTGGAAGACCTCATCTTGAAGTTCTTTACTGCTGGAAGAAGCCGATGGACATGGTCAAGCTTCTGGCCAAGTCAGTCGTTAAAGATAAACGAACCAAAAGGCGCAGAGAACAAAGAACTTTCAACGTTGATGAGTCGCCGAATCGTCGAAATCGCAGTCAATGCTTGGAACGAGGCAGATAATGATAATTGTTTGCAAGTTTCTTCGCCTTGGTACGGATGCCTAGATCCACTGCTTTCTATTCCCGTGCCGCCGAACGTCACTCGGACGGATCATTATGCAAAAGAGATGAATGCGTTTGAGATTCTTTGGTCGAAGAAGAATGGCTCCATCCTATTGTGTTTGCTCTATTGGAACGATTAGTGTTTAGTGTTTAACAGTCCAAATGAGCGGTTCAAGGATGATTAGGACGTCGAGTAATCGAGTATGTTGTGCCATCAGGCAGATGAAGCCATGTCGTCGACTGATTAAAGTGCCGAAGCTAATTGAATTTAATGTGACCATTGCTATGCTGATAATGAACTTATGACAACGATAGATAAAGTATCCGGAAGTGGTAGGCGAACCTTTTGTCATCAGGAGAGGTGGGTCTCGAAACCCGAAAAAAAACCAAAGCTTTTCCCTGCGTAGCACTAAGAACTGGGATTCGCATCCCACCTTGGCGCATCCCCTAAGAACTGCGATTTCCACAAGGCAAGGCATGACGTAGGCACACCTACAAAACTCAACAGCGCGCCTGGGCCGACAGACGTCCATTAATTATGGCCGTGTTTTCCTGCATGCGCCCATGAATGTTTTATGACGAGCGTCAGTTCTCGATTGTTTGTCCAAGGAGTGTATGTGGATTTGTCACCAGAAGTTGCTGCGCCATGGAGCCAGTGCTCTAGAAGGCCAACATCCAGCTTGTCGTCCTGTGCATCTCATTCGCCTAAGACGACGCTTCCCAATTAAGTGACCTTCGATCTACCGTTCTAAGGCTTTCTTTAAATAATTCATAGGTCGGCTTCTTGGAAATTGGTGTTCATCCATTCATAGCTTTGCGGAAATTAATTATTTTCTTTGGAGCGAGATATGGGAAGCCGGAGCTGTCTTCTTGTCTTCGCGAATCGCTCTTTGTTCTTTGTGATTAACTGTAGGAAACGCAAACGTCTCTAAAAGAGTTTAAATGTCCGCATTGTTCTCTTTCTCGTGTGTTCATAAAAAAGGAATTGTTTATGGATCTATACATTAAAAATAAGCTAGACTCCAATCTAGGGATCTGGCTGCAAAATAAGCTGGACATCTGGCTCCAATCGCCTTCAGAACCTTGAAATGGAGTAGTGGGTGGTATACACTCGGAGATAACAAGAAATGACGCCTAAATCCATGACTTTAAAGCCTGATAATATGTGCTAAGACCACATACAGTACCCCAAGAACCATGTCTGGCTTCAGCCGTAGATGAAACGATCGACGTTTTTGCTTTGGACGAGGTGTAAGTTAGCGCCAAGATCTTTAGAATCTATGGGTACCTACATGAGTCCTCTGTTGCTCATCTTCTTCTTAGGCCTTGGAAAAATCTTACATACCTATCACTACACTATTTTACATATCATTAGATCATAATTTCTCGCATCAGTTCAAGGACCACAAGGAACATAAATAGCTTTTGAACCTCCTTTTTCAGGAAGACTAACATCTTTTGTGTCCACATGACTAACACAGAGCATCGACCATCTAAAGTCACCACTATGCACTCCTTTGAAAGCAGTCTTTGTTCTCTGAAAGCCTTATCCTTCGATTGTCGTTGCCTCCTTTCCTGGAACTCGCTTTGAGGCTCTGAAAACAGCAGCGAAGAACGAGTTTTTGAGTGCACTCGGCATAGGGAACCCTTCCACTCCATATCTCTCCTCAGAACGTTCCCCCTTCCACGTTCTTAGTCAGATGCACCTCCAGGCACACTTCTGCAGAGTCTCCGAGCACGAAACACACCGCGGGATTCCTGGGAATCCATCGTTGGCGAAATTCCAGCTTGTCGTCCCACTTCCTCTTCCGCTTAGGCTCTCCTCCGCTCGCACATCCATTAATTCCGATGCACACGATTAATTCCGCGCCGTTTCCGCCGCTCCGACCGCCCGTTTCGGCCTTCTTCTCTGCTCCCATGCTGAATCATTCATCTCGAGATCGCCGCCTTCCACCCCAGAAGGTCCTGGAGTGCGCGGTGCTTAGGCATTCGTGTGGGCTCCAGTATTCAGCCTCCACTTCGCTCCACGAACGTATTCCCTGGAGCCATTTCTGTTGCATCATTTTATGCGCCAGGATGGTAAACAAGATACTAGGAAAATAGGGTTCGCTTGATAATATAAATCGGCTAATAAACTCCCCGTTTTGGGTCTCGACACGACATCCTAGATGAGTCACTTGTGTAGAACAATGACCAAGTTCGCCGTGAGTTAATTTTATACCTAATGATGGTTGAGGAGAAAGACTCGTTTCTGGCCTAAAACAAACCGCTTAGAGCTATGAAAAAACAATATGCCTTTCCTAATGACACTCAACACCCAACGCGCGCCTCAGGCTTAACGGACTTATTAATCAACAGCAAAAGTTGCGATCCACGCCGGTGCGCGTCCGGCGGCGACTCCCACGCTTCCAGGCGCGAGGAGGACTCGTCGCCTCCGGCTGGACATGGCGTGTCGAGGTTCGAATTTCGCGGATATTTGCTTCCCGCGTCACTATTTATGCGCCGTGCCGTCTAATAAGGGCGGAAGGGTGACGAGAGTCCATCGATTGGCGACGCCGACGGGTGGTCGTCGGCTTTTGGCCTGGGAATTGGCGACTAATTGGCTGTTTCGCGATCACTGTTTGTGGACACCTCCTTTCTCCTTCCGGTTTTGTGGCGTGTGCCGTTTGTGGAGTGGCTAGCGGTCTTATAGCTACAGAAGAAGGATGTGAGGTGGGTATGTAGCGTCTACCCGAGTGCAAACCTAGTCCATGGGTCTTATTTGTGTTTCGCAGAAAAGTAGGTATGGAACTAGTAAGCAGGGCACAAGCTATGTCCTCTTTCATTCACCAGTGAAATATTCTGCGACAGGATCGTTGTGGGACCACTGATGTACGTTAACCACTCAGATATCGTACTGTTTTGAGTGGTTTTATTATGTTTTGCAAATAGTGATAAAAATTTATGATTGTTTGTCTCTAGGGGCATTCTTTATCCGTAATTTCACCTCTCTTCTTTATCGCAAAGCTTGTGAAAATGTAGTTTGGTCTCATCCTCCTGAGTCAATCGCGGAAGCTAATTGAGTGTTCGGCGCTATTCTTGGCGGCAGCTGCGATTCACCGTCAAACGTCGAGCTGTTAATAATTCACGAGAAGTGTCAATCATTCATCAGATTCACGCGAAAGAACAGATGTCTCCCTGGGATAAAAACGTGAGCCCTCTGTGTGTTACGAGGATTGCTTATAGGATCTGTAACTGCTAGGAATCATTTCCGCTTTATTGCGTTCTTTGTTTGGATTTCCTGCTAAATTAAACGCGGAATGCGGGAAAACCAGCAGATTTTGCAGAGTTCCATTGCTTATGGCGCAAAAATAAGTTATAAATAAGAACAGAATATCAGAAAAATTGGGGAGGGGGGTGAATTTAAACAAACAAAAAAAAAATCACAGTTGCCTTGATTAAATAAGTGGAGAGATTAGAGTGAAACCAAAGAGAGTGAAACCTAATTAGAAATTTTTAGAACCAAGTAACAATATTTTAACAATATTCGTCATTCAAAACATTTCTACCGATCCTATGCTGGAACTTAACCTGGCTTACCGCTTGTAAAACCTCCAGGAATTTGAAAATTTTCAATCTTCATTTGAACACAATCAGATCAAGTGCCATTCAACTACCCACCCCAACCCTGGCGCGTTTCCTTCCCCGCTGCAGCTGGAGCCATTCCCCGGCGGAAATGAACCGTCCCACGTGTCCGTCCGGGTCTCCTCTCCCCTCTGGACTGCGCGTTCTTGCAACAAACCAGGTGAAGCGCACTTCCGGCGCGAAAACATCGAATCGATCCGCGACACATGTTCCCGGCGGCGTGCATGTGCCGTTCGCACACCTCGATCGCCCACTTCCGGCCGAGTTCGCCCTCCGCCGAGGACGCCTCGCTCGCAATTTCCGGCTCCCGACGGTCACAAAAACGTCTTTAATTAAACCTGACGTCGGAGGCGCAGAGTTGGGTGGCATCGGGTCCTATTTATGGGTTCGGTGCAAGATCAGGATAAAGGGATCTGAAGAGTGCATTCCGGGGTTGGATATCAGTTTCGGAGAGCGTTCTGCTTCTCGCTAGAAGCCACTCGCGTCACTATCCCCACTCGTTCCCACAAAAGCGCATCGGACACCTCGGAGCACTCGGATTTCCCGCCTCCTCGTTCGGATCGCCTAATCGTGTTCGTCGTACGTCGTAATTGTTTCCGTCGACGAAGGCGGCGCTCGCCCCCGGCGTCCCTTAAGGGCCACTCTACCCGCCCCGCGCCGTCCGACGCAACTTCCTGTCGTCCGAGCAAGGCGCGTTTCTAGTTAGCTCGGGCCATTGAGCTTGCTAGGGTCTTAGATACCGCTAAAACTGTAGCTATTCCATGATAGGGCGTGGTTTCTTCTGAAGTAGGCGTGAGCTCCGATTGAAGTAACCAAAGGGAGCGCGAGGGGTTCCAGAAGGCTGTTACCGCCGCTTTTATTGCTCTCTTTGGAGACCATTTCCGATTGAGGACGTGGCATTTTGCCTGACGCCTACGCATCTTGTTTGGAAGTGTTTGCATTTGTGAGCGTTTGGTGACACTACCCGCAATCCCTTTTTAGGGGTGACTTTTTTTTAGGGGTGACTTTCTCATGTATGCACTGTTTTCAGTTTAAAGAAGTAGACAATCTCTTTGAACGCTCCTGGAGCATTCTATTACTTAGCAGGGTTTGTTTTACGTTGTCTTTGAAACCGGGCTCGCACGTGGTTAATCGCGACCATGGAAGGTTGCCGGTTGACCGTTGTTTTGGCCTACGTCTGCCTGGGAGTCAACGCCACCATCATCCTCGTCGGTATCGTCCCAGCCGTCATCGCCTCCTTTGTCTTCGATATAGCCTCTTTAATATCTTCTAATGTCAGTTTTGCGCATGGAAATTCCTTTTATAGATCTATTTAAACCTTCTCTCTACATCTCTTTTGATTTTTTTAACTATAAGATATTTTTCTACATGCTATTTGCACACCCCCACCACATAATATGTACTTTCTATCTATTTCCTTTGCTCACATCGGCTTGACACGTCCACCTCTTTCTTCAAGTTTCATAGATCGCGTCAGGACTCTCGAACTAGTGAGATACTCGGTGGAAAGCCTCCTCCTCTGTTTATTTCGGGCTTAGACTGACAGCTCTTGACAGCTTGTCCAAGCATTGAAGGGTTCAGCTGCCCTCGGACTTGACCTACTTGAGCCGGAGCTTGCGCGCTTGTCCTTCGCGCTAATCCGGAAACATGTCCACGGAAAACATCAAAAACATCGACGAAGCTCTTCAAGCTCAAATCCCCATGTTCTGCTTCCGGCGCTAACGGCTTTTCTCCCGTTTTCCGAAGAGCGCTCAAGGATTTTCTATTCTCGCCTGTGGCTTGTGACCTGTGAAGGGCACTTTCCTAGAGCCTTAATCAGCGCTCTAATAACGTCACTTTGCACAGGTTTTGCTTTTCTGAGTCAGACCCAAGCAGATTCAAAAGCTTATTTTTTGTAGCTCTCCAACCTCTCCTTTAGGTCACCAAAAGAGGAAGTATAATTATACATGTTGATGTTTATAGGACAATTTATCTCTCAAACGAGATGCGGGCGTCATTGGTCCCACAACGATTAAATCGTAAATGCAACGGGCGTGCTGACACTGCACTAGATCTCTGTTTGTCTTGCTCCAGATACTCCGGACCCTTGACCTGTTACCACCCTTGGGATACAGAAGCTGTAGAATCGTGCAATATGCGCTTGCAGCTTCGTTCACAATTGCTCTGCCCTTGTGACCTTTTTGAATAAGTATCTATGCGTGGAACTGTGCGGTAGACGTTCTTTTGCAGAATTGTTCTGCTTTTACTATAGGGATCGGGGGACTACTGTATCCGGCGAGTCGTGACGGGAGTCGGGACTTGTCCGTCACTCCTGAAAAAGAACAGAAAACATCCGTATCTTTGACTGACCTAGAAGTACATGTATTCCTTCCTGGAAGGACAAATTTCCATGAACGCTAGATGGGGCTGTTTGGCAGCGTGCATCTATGAGTATTAGGACGACGTGGTCGGTGTCGCGACAGCTTTAAAGGGCAGCGAATAAATATAACCAGTATGACCTCTGTCTTCTGATGTCACTGCTTCTAGTCACCGTAGGGTCTGTACCAAGCCGTCCTAGGATGATGTGTTGTGAGTTCCTGTATCTAATCTCTATCCCCTTACCGATCTCCTTGACTCTGAGCAACCGTCAAGGTTCAAGACAGCCTAGTCTTCAGGACTGCCTTGAAGCTCTTCAATGTTCACGAAAACACATCCTTCTATGCCCTGAGAACTCCTTCGCTCAACGGCTTCTTTCCAAGAAACGTTGGCGCAGAAGCCAACTCCAGACGCTCCATCTCTGTCCATCTGAGTCAGGGCGTCCTGAAGAGTGCGCGGCCCCACAACAACAAAGAACCATTGTGGCCGCGGCTTCCGAAAGTGCGGAGTGCGCACAGAAGATGTTTACTCGTCTGGGGAGTTCCGTGCCAGGGACGTGGGAGGAGGACTCTTAAGTGTTTTCGGGTCGACTTGGAGTCGCCTCTTTGCAGTTAACAGTTTTTTGGGATGCTGAAAAGTGCATGACTTCCCTGAGGTGATTGAGTCTTCGGGAAGGAGTTTCCGGTGGCCTCTTCAGAGCGTTTTTCTTGTCCAGGATAGCCTGCCATATTTGGTCGTGTTCCGTTCCTCTGCTTTTGATGACCCAATGAATACCTAAAACGAAAGAGCCGGACTCTGTCCAAGGACAATCCCTGAGCCAAGCTTGTCTGGAGAAGAGTCTTATAACTAGTGCAGTTGGATCCGGAAGTAACTCCGGAGGCACACACCTCCTTTGAAGCAACTTCGTTAGCGACTTAAGATAGGTTTACCACGCCTGATTGTTGTTTTGCTCCCTACTAACCAGATGTTTTCCTAAAATTCCTTCCTTATTACATATCATCTGTGACCCCACAGGACGGAAGCGACTCTGGAGACCTCCTAGCCTCTTCCTCCCCAAGGGGTTGCCACCAACAATGGTAAATAATAGGCTACGTTCCCAGCCACTATCCTACTCACCGTGGCGATTGAAAACATATTTGTTTTGAGGTACGCACCGCCTACGACTTCAATTTCCCAACGGTCGAGTGAATGTAACCTTCTTGTTGCCCGTTGGCCAGAGATCACTAAATACAGGGACCACCAGCTCCTTTCTTAGGCTGTTCAGTTCGTGACCTTAAAAGAACAAAGGCAGTGGATGACATCGGAAAAGACGTAAATCTTGCTTATTTCGGGAGAAGTAGTTGCACGGAAAGACAGCTTTGCGGTTCACGTGGGCGAATTTTTGAGATTTTATCTACTTCCTTTGCGGATTCATTTTTTTCAGTTTTATAAATAGGTATTGACGCTGAACATTGCCAATGTAGCCGCCCACTGCTCTATTTTTAACATGTACGCACAGATTACGCTTTTACTTTCACAAATCGCCTTAAGACATCTAATAACAAGACTTTCTCGACTGTCTCTGTGTCTGTGGCTTTTGTCTGGCTCTTGCCCTTTACAAAAGCTTCCTTTTTCCATTATTTATGTGTAGAGAAAGTATTTATAGAACACTTGGATATGGATCTTTTATTTGATCCGTCAAACAAGTAGTTGTTATAAATCGGCGACAGTGTGCTATGTTTACTGTTAAGGTCCCGTTCAGATTCCCCTGATCTTAGTGTAGACCGAACAAATGAAGTTTCCATTAAACCTCCAGATGAAAATGCAAATCTTAATCTAACTGCCAAGATATGTAAGACAAGAAAGAATACAGTTCATTTCCTACGGTCCACATAGAGCGGCTTGTTCTGTGAGTTATCCTCCCCCTTTAAAGGTCACCATAGGCACTTCCCACTAGCCGTGGACAGAAATCGATTCTGAGCGAAAAACACTTCTATTTTCTCAGCCTTCGTTTATGAGATTAACGATACGAACAAAAAGGAACGCCGGCTGTATCATGACCCTCGAGATCGGACGCCTGCCGACGGCCGATGGACGCGCTAATCTGATTTAAGAAAGGGAAACGCGTTATGAATGGGTCTGTTCCGCCTTTGAGTGTGGATGTGTTCCTCTTTGGCCAAGGGTGGCACAAAGTGCCGAATCTAAGGAATAGAAGGAGTCAGTTGGGGCTTGAGAATCTCAGAGAAAGTGAGCTATAGTTCTTGGAAGTTACAAACTTCATGGGAAATGAAAAAATACTCAATTCGTGCTCTAAACGGTCAAGTCAGAACCGGCCATAAACTATGAATGTAGGAAAATATGCCTGTGCCTGCGTCACAAGACCGAACGTATAAGCTTTCCGAATCGGAAGGATAATTTTATATTTTGTCGTATATGGCCGAGCGGGCTCGCATAGCGCCTGGAAAAAACGCGAAAGTGGTCAATTCTTAATTTTTGACCTCCCACTGTCTGCTTATCTATTTAGGTGCTTTCGTGGCGAGACTAGGATAGCGGGTCAGTTCCACGGACAGGGATAATGGCTGGGTAAATGCTTTGAAATCGGCGGGCTACATTAGTGGTGATCTTCCAAGTGGAACGAAGAATCTGTCAATTTTTTTGCTTAATAGTTTGCTTTGTTCCTTGTCAGAAAATGCTCTTCCAGAAAGGCGCAAAATTTCTCGCTCCTTGATGAGATATGACTGTCCAGAGGCAAAGTTCTTGGAACGTCTCGCCCCCGAGTCCTTCCTGTACTACTCCTTAATCGCCCATATCTCATTCACACAAACACCGCTCACCAATTCAGCAGCTACTTAGACGCCTCTCTTCATGTTTTACGCACGAGCACGGCTTTACGCCTTGGGATAAGGTGAATAAGTGGATGAGCTCGTTAAGCCGGCTCTCCTAAGCGGCTGTTTAGCTTTCCTAGTCCTTGTCGCTAGCAGTGTATAGTAAAGTAGTATGCTAACGCTTCTGGGCACAAAATTCATTGTTTACTGTCTTGTAGGTTCAGATCTTCAGCCCTTGGGTGTCCCCTTAACTCTGCTTTGACCGCTTTCTGACTCTATAAGGTTGGACTTCACGGAAGGGCGAGGCCGATACATCAGCTGGTTCTGAAGTGCTCTCCAAGTACATCTGCACTCTTTGGACACAAATGTGAAGTTAATCTCAATTAGGACGGTCAGAAAGCCAATGGAATCGAGTAAATCAATCCTACAATATGAGGAAGCATAGGGACATTGATCTAGAACCTATCATTTAGGTTCTGAAGATGGGCTCTAAGCTGTTCCACTAGAAGCCTTATGAGCCAGAGAAGACGAGTTTGAAGCCGAGCCTTATCCCGCAGCATCAGTTCAAACAAACTTTTCTTATCCTCCTTCAGTGTTTACCTAACTCCTTCCTCCCACCACACACCCGTATGCCTAACAAGTACATTACGCGCAACCCAGGCGTATAAATTAGCGTCTCGGAATCGATAGTTGACTGCTAGTTTCCCCATTCCAGAGGACGTCCACTCGCCTCGGGAAATCCGAAAGTGTTTACCCACGGGGTGGTCTCGCCCACCTTCTTCTCTCGGCCTCGCTTGGGAAGCAGTGATTTCAACAATCCTACACTGATCTTTCTGCCCATTTTTTCTTTTTGGGTCTTGACTGGAAATTAATGGAGTTAAAGATGCGGTATTTTGTCAGAGCTACTTGGCGTCATAGTTGGCATCTATAGTTTCGTCCTGGGCGCATTCTTTGAGCTCAATTGGAACTTTGAATATTCATGAGTATCCACACTCGGATAATGTCTACAACCCCAGTCTATCCCCTTCGGTCCCACCGCGCCCTCTTCATTAATGGACCTGTCCCCAAGTCGCACTCAACTTGGCCAGTCCGCGTCGAGCTCCACCGGGTTCCGAGAAAGGTCGAGCCCATTGAGGTTCCCGCCGCCGTGTGTGGGAAGTCGCCAAGTTGCACACTTGTTTTCGTCGCCGATTTCGAGAACGCCCGTCGCCGCCATCCATGATTAACGAGAAGGTACGCGACGGCCCCGGCCTTCGCTCCTGACCTTCTCGTCGCGGAGAGTGAGCTCTCCCTCGACCATCCTTGCCAGAACTGTTTCCAACTGTGCCCAGAAGTATTGCACGGGGTTTTTAGTGGTTCAGTCCCATTGAGGGAGACCACCTGTCGACTCTTGGTCATTCTTAGATGACAGGAGAATAACTTGGACTTGTGGACTCTGCAGCCACGTGTGTTCATTAGGTTATTAGCTGATGAATAATTGACTCCTTGGCGCTTGTAAAGAGCATTTGCCCTCTTGTCCACGAGGTAACCACGGTGGTGACTCTCCTCTCAGATTACTGGACTTATCTATGTAGGAGCGAGGTAAACAGTGATTAAAAAGTGCTTATTTTCATTAAGGATTTGATATTCGGCCCATCGCCCCTTACAGTACAAAGTCGGTCTTACCTGGCCGATCGTCACAATGGTTTATCCTGACCAATTTAGAACTTATTGAACCTATCTACGTAAACTTTGACTGCCTGTAACCAACGGTGTGAAAAGATTTTTCTTCTTCTGTTCGACCTCCGATCTCCGACCTCGGAAAGTGAGCTCTCCCGCGCCCTAACGAGACCAGACTGCACCCTCGGAAGTGCAACCGCAAAAGTTGGCGCCGCTTCCGGCCAGTTCCGATAATCTGTCCCGCCACGAAGGGTCCCTCAAAGGGCAATCAACGCGGAATTCCCCTCGGGACCGCGCCGCAGCGCCATAATTGGACACGACGCACTTCTCGTAGAAAAAACAGGCGACCTCTGGGGAGCGATCCTCCCCTCCGCCGAGGAGGCTTCTAAGCAGCGGACGTATCATTCGCAAAGAGGCGAAAACAAAGTAAATTGGCTTTATTACATGCTTGCTGTTTCGCGTTGTTTTCGAAAGAAGTGAGCTTCGCGACGCGGCGCCGGATAAAGCGGCGGTAGGTCATCCATCTCCTGGGTTTTTGACTTCTCATTGTGCTCCGTGACGCGTTCTGGAGAGATTGCTGTGCTTGAGGAGTGGGGTTGTGATGCGTCGCCTAGCCTGAAGTCGCATTCCCATGGACTGAAGTGTCTTGTAGTAGGAACTGTCCATTTTGAAACTCTTAAGTTGTCTAGCCGTTATTCTAAGGAGATCATCTGTAGTTGAAGGAGAGGCTACTAGGGCTGGTGGCACTTGCTAGATAGAAGCTTCCTCCTTGTTCAGCCAAATCTGCCCATTAAACTCGTGCTTAAAGCAGCAAGAGGGCGCCCACTCAGAAAATGTGTGTCCGGCTATTTCCGGGATGTGTCTGCCGCACACAAGACGTGCAGCGTTCCGCTGAGATCTTAAGTGCGTCGATAATCCTCAGAACGCCAGTTTATGTCCGCCTTTCGCTGTTTAGAATTGCGTAAGGCGACCATCAATAGGAGTAAGACAAAGGATAAGACAGTGACTTCTTTGGCTTCTGCATGTTCTTCTTTCTGGATTGTTCCCTCCCAGTGTTCCAGTGTGAGGAGGGACAACTGGAAACTGTAGTGGGTTAAAAAGGTCGCTGGGCTGACCTTTGGCCTTGCAACTGCTTATGTGTACTTGCGCCCACAACTCCTGAAGAGTCGCGCGAGTCCTAAACCCGAGCTTGGTATCACTTGAGGCATCGATGAGCGTTTGATCTGGACAAACCAACGAATCTAAACTGACCTGCTTCATTGTCTCCTTTCCTCCCGGAAGAAGTCTCCTAGATTTTTCCAGAAAAAATGGCAGACGTGAGTAGGCAGCCTAAGGCGGCGCCGGAGACGTGACTCTCAGGAGCACGTCTCCGGAAGTGGGAAGACGACGTGTCCCCTTGGGACGCTCGCTGCAAGCCGTGCTCATAACAAATCAGAGATCGACCACTGCAGACTTGGGGGAGGCCGCAAAAGCTCTTCGTGCTTATTAGCTTCCGCTCGTCTCGGCCGCTTCTTGAAAATGGCTTTTCCGCTTTATGCTTTCACTTTACGCATAGCCCATCGGCTGCGGTTCTGGGACGGCGGTGAGACCTTACTTGTCCCAGTTGTGAACTTCAGTCATTCCAAATTAAGCTGTGAACTCTATTGCCTCCTTCTAAGGTCAGTTGTTCTTTATTTGCTTCATGTTTAGAAGAATGAAGATCCTGCTTAGAAACCTTATTAGAAACCTTTTTCCCAAAAAAATTTCACCCCCCCCCCCTCAAATAGGTCCTACTCAACACGATTTGTTGCTTTCTGGAAGACACAAAAGTGTCGAACGAAGAGTAAAAAGATAGTCATAATTTACAAAAAAAAAGTATTTGCCGCCAGCAGGGGTCGAACCTGCGACCTTGGGCTTATTAGACCCACGCTCTAACCGACTGAGCTATGGCGGCACTGAACGAGCTATCTCTGGTGTTCTTGACTATGTGAGCCTTCCGACTTATGCCTTGAAAATATTTCTAAAGTGTTATTATCTGTATTATCTGCGTCCTTATTCCCCGCGAGAGTTTCCGACGTGAAAATGCCTCTTCTTTTCCTGGCCCCTACAGTTTGCGCTTCCCGTTTACGATGTTTTGTGGTTTCCCTCACCTCCAAAATAAAATTGTTTACCGTCGCTCTCAAAAGTGTGGGAACGTCGGCAAACAGGTAAACAAAGCTTCCGGAGCTATAAAATATCACCTGAATCCGAGTCCCAGCCGTCTCGCTTTCGTCAAACAGGCACAAACGAAAGGGTCCACAATTCTGAGAATCTTCCTCCAGCACCCCCACGCCAATTAACTTCCGTCCTCATCCGTTCTGCAAACGCGTCGATTTGTTTGTCGTTCCGTGACGGCTGGACCTCCTCCTAGTTCGTGACTCGCTTTCAGGAGGCCAATTCCACACAGTCGGATTCCACAGCTATGCCTCTCGCGCCCCTCGCCGACCCGTTCAACAACAACAACAAGTTGCCGTACATCACTGACATGGTAGGCGATTCTATTTTGGGATTCCGGGGGTCGCAGGGTGTTTTTGTCGACAGTGCAAGGGAGAGGCAAGAAGCGATATTTGCAAATAAGATTTTGGCCTATTTTGAGCTACTTTTTACTGGGAAGGGTAGTGAAATACCACCCATGACGCTTGCTTGTGTGTTTATCAGTATTATTCAAAGGCTTAAAGAAAAACAAAATTGATCTTTATTTTTACGCGTTGCTCATTCCATTACCGAGCCTGCTAAACAACTGTGGATGCGCAGCACGCTCCAGCACACAACAACATAAACTCAGCGTGCCGGAAATTAATCGAATTTCCGCCTTATTACGGTAATAGATCTGAAAATCGTTAATTCTTGCTTTAACCGGATTAATTCGGCCGAAAATTGAAAAGGCGCCTTATCTGGCTCAGGCCGCTCAGCACCTTCAGCATCCCTGCTTGAATCCAGCTTTCCCCACGGGCCTCGAGCTGATCAGCAGCATCAGTACCTAGCTTTGAGCGGTTTCTGAAAGCGTTAAGCTGTTCCTAGGACTTGTGCTTAAAGTACTCTTATAGTGTTAAACAACTTTTCTTTCTCTTTGAACTATCGTCAAATGAGAGAATTTTTGTATTCTTTCAGAGGGTTCATAAACCTTCTTCTCCGCGCGTCTCCAAGACTCTTAAAAATAAACACTTTAAACGCCCCCTTCTGCCCTACTTCTTAACAGCAATCATCGACCGCCCTGGAGGTCACAAAGAGAGTCCTTGCCCGCTCCATGAAAGGGTAATTCACTCAGGTGGACAAGTGTTTGTCCTCGCCCTCTCCACGTCGCCATTTTGTTTTCACAAACGCCGACGTGTCCCAGACGGCCTTCTGTTTACCGTGTGTAAGACTGTCTGCGGACCGGGGAAAGTGCCCCCGGAAATGTCAACTTCTTCGGGCGTCACTTGTTCCCTCTTTTTGTGCAGATGCACTCGCTGAGTCAGTGACACATGTTGCCTTAGGTCCGCTTTAGGTCCTCAGGTTGAACTGACGCTGTAGGGATAGGGACTCCACAATGCAAATGTCATAAGGCACCTCCTCAGGTCTCTGCTTTCTATGGGAGTGGAAGTGGACCGTACTGTGGGTCTCAACGCGATCAAACCTAAAGAGCAATTCCAAATGAGAAGTAAGGATTTGTACTCTTCTACTTGAAGATCAGGTGTCCTGTATGATCCTAATTTGGAACAGGAAATGCGACAAGACTCATTAACCGAAACTGTGCGGTCCCATCGCGATTTCTGCACTGAAATTTTATTATCAGTATTCAGGTTTCATCGCTCGGAATGCTGCAAAAACGGATGGATAATCGTCTTTTGAGCCTGACAGATTAATCGTGTCGAGACCGTCAGGGGAATGGATCACTGGGCTTTTTAATCCGATCACTCCAGAATCCTCTCAAACATTCGATCACTTTTCATATGCCATTCAATAAAATTTTTTGCTGTAGATTTGGACGTTAGATCCAAAAACATCGTTCCGAGACCTAGACGCTTTGTAGGAGAGCTTTGCAAGACCACTGGGTTTCTGTTTCTCAGCTCCTCACGCTTAGGGGAACACGACAGCAGTCTTCATATTTGAAAATATTGTCAAAGCTGTGAGGAAGGATATCCCATCTTAGAATCCTAAATTTGCGTCAACTCCAACCCCAAGTCTCCGCCACCCTCCGCCCTGTCCAAGTGCTCCCCTTCTCAGCATCAATCTTCCATTGGAAACATCGTCATCTTCTGCAACCGTTGTAATAAGAGCCGAGCAAAGGTCGGCTCCTCACGCCCCTGCAAGCTGCATCCATATGTTCTGAATGTGTCGGATTGTGCCGTTGCCGCCAGCACCTCCCCCGCCGCACACATAAATCACCGCCGCCGATAATCGCCGAAAACAACTCGAAATCGCCGACTTCCGCCGACATCCAAAACGCCCTCGCGGGTCAATCGCCTCCTTCTCGGGAAAACACTCCCGCGCTGACCACTCGAGCTCGCCGCGCATGACTCTCTCGGCCCAGATTCCCCTCGACGACCAACAAAACCGTCCGCTCAAAGGGAATTAATAAAAAGAGAAGAATAGAGAAGTCGCGTCGGGACTCAATTCAAGTCGTGTCGGGACGCAGAACCTGGATGGAATTTAGAACCTGACCTGCGTGACAATCTGATCAGGTTCCCTAACATGCGCGCACTTTGGGTGGCTCTCCTTTTGTGGATCTAGGTATCAGGTAGTGGGTGTCATTGTCCATTGGATACGATGGGTCTCAACGCGATTTGGAGCGTGATTTTTATTTACTGCATTTTATCACTCAAGTTTAACTCCAAATTTAAACAGTAAAAGACTGAAGAATTACTGACTGACTATCGCCCTCTATGGGCATCGTGCTGGGACCTTGATAAGGTTAAAAGAGCAGGTCACGCCTATTGGCCCTTAAATAATCGTTTCTGTAGATGTCTAAAGATCAGTAGAAACAATTCTGACTCATAGAGCACAGTGCATAAGGTCCCCCTGCAAGGAACTGTTCGATCGGTCCCGACGCGACCCGGCCCCGCGCATGACTCTCTCGGCCCAGATTCCCTGTCGACGATCGACTGTTTGGACAGCTGATCGGCGACGGCGGCTGCGATTGTTCGGCCCCGAGGCGCCGCCCCGCCTCCGCTATTCAGCCTGTGGCGGCAATCAAATCCCGCACTCGCTCGCCGTCCCACCCTCAACCAGCGTGCTCGAGGAGAAGTCGGAAAAGGCGCGCGCGCAACGATGAGTTGCGCAAACTGTTGGCTCCGTTCGGTGGTGACGTCCATGAAGAACGCGTGCGGAAAGGTAGGCAGACTGTTTGATTGCGTGGAGGATCCTGCGTGCTATCGCCGTCGATCCAGGAGTTCTTTGAGGGGACGGAGAACGTGCCAGAGATAAGGGCCAAACTTCTGTTTTGTGGACTTTGAATCAATAGACGTTCGAGGAGAGAGTAGACAAAACAGAGTCTGAGTAGACAGTAGTTTAACGGTTTGTCTATGTCTACACCGTTAGACAGAAGGTTTTAACCTTTGTCTTCTTTTGTGTTTGGGTGGGAACTTCAGATTATGAGCTTTCCGTGAGTCTTTCAAATCTACCCCCACTCCGATAACCATGAATCTGCTTTGCTAGGTGACTCCTTTACTGTGAACGTGACCTCCTACTGAAGACCAAAAAATAGACATCTCAAGGTGAAACAAACCCATTTCGATGACAATTCATAGAATTGCACTTGCTTATCATTCTGAAGGAGGCGCACGTAAATTCAATGGTCAAAGGAGAGCAAATATAATAGTTATCAAAGTCCAGATGTAGGACACTCAGATTTAACTGTAGAAGCACGGTACTGACGGGACTGTTTGCCAGTTCGGTCTAAGGACCTTTTCTAAACAGTGCATCAAAAGGTGAAGAACGGTTGAATGGATTACCCGATGATCTAAGCAGGATTGCACGCATATATCCGAAATGAGAAGAAAGTACTGCTACCGAACAACTCATGTTGGCTATGATTTTCCAGATTGTTCACCAATTGTACGGTATGTTCTGGAAAGAACTACTCAATCTTTATGAGAAGAATCCTTTCTAGCCGTTTTGTCCCTTACAACGAACTTTCTGGATGGTTCAATATTTGAGATGAAATGCTTAGCCCAGTTTTTCTTATTCTTGAAAGCCCTTTTTCTGGGGGAAAATGTTGCCCGCTTGCAAAGTGTATCTAACCTAAACCAAGTCCAGCTTGCAACGTTGAGAATTTGAGCACATATCCCAGGGTGTTGCTAAAGTATTTCACTTTTTGTTGTCATGTTCCCGTTCGAGGCTAGAGCGAGTCCTGTTCGGTCTTGATCTCAGCTCTTTGCACCCGAACGGGGTACGCAAGGTCTCCGCACCGAAATCAATCCCGTTCGCCCTCGGACCCTTTTCGCGATGCACGTGGATGAGCCTATCGCCCTACTGCTGAATATGCAAATGAGCGGCGCTGTTTTCGGTGCATTCTGGAAACGTTGGCAAGCAGTGCTTTCTGATTTCGTCTGCACAGTCATCACAAACCGTGTGACGGCATGTTTTTGACAACGCTGTTTTTAAGGACTTTTGTTTGTCGGTCTCATGCATAAAATAGCGATTGGCCGAAGGGCGGACTTCCAACGCTACAATATGCACCGTCGCTGGCTGATCTGGCGTCTCCAGGGCTCCTGTGAAATGTAGCGGATAATCCATGGAAAACAGCCTAATTATGTATATTTCTGGGCGAGGACAGAGCAAAGCCCAGAAAGGTTTCGGCCAGATGACCTTCAAGTCACGGGGGCGCCCAAACCTCGGTCTCTAAGTACAAGTCCGGACGAACAACTGAGCGAGGACGTCATGGGCCATTAGGCTGGGACGAAACTCATTCAACTCCCCCGCTGGGTTTACGTCGCCCATGGCGCTTATCGCGGTTTGTTTGCCGTCGCAGGACGAAAACACAGACGACGTGGACTCCGCTGAAAGGAGCAGCACTGGAAAAACATGTGGAGTTCGCCGGATTAGACTAATAGGATAGGCGAAGGCAAATCGAATAGGAGAGAGTGCGGACGTGGAAACCTTGGGATAATAAGTGAAAAAAAAATCGGTCGGGATGGAGAATTGCTGAAGTTGAAGGTCGAATTAATCATTATTTTGCAGATAAATGGATGTTTTTATAGTCAGAAATATTTCTATTAGTTGACACAAAAGTTGGAAATAAAAACAAAAACTTCTATGGGTTTCATCGGTTGGCAACATTTCGTTGTAATAGAAAAGGATAAAAATATTTCTTAGGTTGAGCATTTCTTTCGGATTTCATTGCAGTGTGAAATATTACTCCGCTAGGTGTAACTGTTGGAAATATCTCCTCAAGCAAAAACATCACTTAGAAACATTTCTTTAGCCTAGTTCTTCCTTGGCCTTAACACCCCCAAAGAGAGAACAAATACACCCCATTTCGCTTCAATTTTTACATCTCATAAAGATAAGTGCCAATCACAGAAATATTTCTATCAGTGACTCTTAAGGACAAAACCTCTAGTAGGTTAACCTCAAAGCTCAAAAGCTCATTCCGTTAGTTTAATCTCTTCACTTTGCACTGGCTTCTTGAACATCTATAGGTTGCTCATATGTGAACGTTCCGCTTTTCGGTCTCTTTTGTTCTGCTGCTAGCGAGTTCCTCCGCTATGTGAAAGAGCAAACAAAATTTCTAAACTTCTAAAACCGTTTCCTACTTCCCAAGGAGCATCAGAAGCTATTTCCGGACACCCTCTTGTCCTGTTGAATTCCCCTCTACTTGACGCATGTTCCCATTCTCTATTTCTGTGTCTGGGAACACTGTATAGACACAGTCTACTTTTAGACAGCGGTCGACATTTTGACGACAAAAACAGAGAGAACCGGTCGCACTGCATCTGAATTAGCTGGGGTCGATCATCCCAGCTTTGTTTGCTCATGAAAGGACAGGTCCGCTGACCTCCTCTGTGCATAGTTTTTTCAAGTAGGTGACTGGCTCCGCCGGCTCACGTAGAGACACTTCAACCCGGCGTTTAGCTCGCCATTCACATTCATTTCTGACTTCAGTGGATTAATATCCCCGCATAAGGAACGCATTATCGTGTGACAAACATGGACATGGGATTTATGGCCAACACGGCGGAAAAGGCGATTAATAATTGACAAGCTGTGCTAACAACAGAGAGCGGCAGCTTGGACTCCGACCGTAGCCTTTCCTTTGATTCGTTTCGGGATAACCACCAAAAGGACCTTTGGATCACCTTCAGTTCAAGTTCAGCCTCGTTAAGAGTGGACACGTGGTCCATTAGCTGCTGATGATCGCAGTGGACAACTGAAGTAAGAAAGTGATAAATGGGATCGAGGGATCGCTTAGAGACAAGCACCTGTCAAGTGCATTGACGCTAAACCACAGCTTAACCGCGGTATAATCGTTTAACGAACGTTCCGACATCGTTAATTCCCCGTGTTTTTGCCTAAACTACAATTTAAAAATAGCCACATGTGCCGCAAACCTCTAATTACCTTAGGCGCAAATTAAAAGACACCAAAAAGGCAATAATACTGCACTGGACTCACTCCATTTGTCCCGTAGATCACAAAACATTGGAAAACAGACGTCGCGCAAATAGTTTGAAAACACGCCTTATCGTATAGACGACATTAAAGGCGATAAGTAGTTCACGACGTCGTAGAGAGAGAAAGAAAAGTTGTTTCCCAATGACTGAAGTTTTGCATTGCCTTATTGAAGAAACCACGTGGCCAATCTTCTTGTCCTATGCGTTGCGAAAGCTGTGCCAACTGAATGATGTCCTTAGAAGTGTTTAAGGATGTCACAATTTGGATTCGCGGAAACTGAAAGTGACAGCTTGATTCTGTTAGCCATCTCAGATCAGGAACCTCCATTGTTGCCGCTCTTTTTTGCCATGCTTCAGCGACTTTGAATCGTCTAATAAAAACATCTTAAGCAGTACGATTCAGTGAACCTTCATTGAGCCAAACCTTCAAAACCTAGTGAGCCTTACAAAACCCTCCTAAGAAACATCTGATTGTAATGCTCATGTTGGTTTTTTTTAGCAAAGTTGCGGTTTTAAAAGTTTTTAGGGCTTTTCTTTCTTTGATTGGCGCCTTGAACAGTGCTTTGTATCACCAAAATTGAAAATCAAAGGCATCTTGATTCCACCCTTGCCATATCCGACCAGTGATCACACCAGGATCCGATCTCCTGATTCGAACGTGCGAGCGTTGCACTCTGGTTTGACCTCACATCAATTTTTCGTTCCCGTGGGCATGGTCAATAGTCAATTACTCGCTCGATTTGCGCTCATTGAAGCGTGCCCGGTGCACTTAGCCTGCCATCCTCTTGACTCCCAGATAAACGCCTTCTTTGCGCAGTACCAACACCACGAGCCTCGCGGGGACAGGTGCACCCAACGTAAACTCATCAATCTAAAGTGCACGTCTTCCACCAAGTGGCCGAACACAACAACACGAAGTGTGCAGCTGCAACGCTGTTAAGCGAGGTTATAGCTGTCGAAGATTGGCTTAATGGGTGGTATAATTGGTGTGGTGTTTGGGGAGAATTTTCGGCGCTCTTCGGCTGTCTTAGAAGGTGTGGTCGATTAATGTCAGAAAGTCGAGTCTTATGCATAGTAATAGGGCACTTATCTCTTCTCCAATTCTGTGTCATCTATTCCACGTTTAAGAACCAAAGGTCAATCTTCGGCACTATCTTGCGTTTACGGTAATAACCATTTGACTGTAGTTGCTCGTTAGGGTCCCTTCTTCGATTGCACTTGCCTCGAAATAGCTAAACACGATCTTCAGAATTCTGCAAAGATGTAGATTTTTGGCCGACATTTTTAGGATGTTCGTGTGTTTTCCGAAACGCATGCTGGATCTTAACCTTGTAGCAAAAGTTTTTCTTCAAAATATACGGGGAGGGGGGGGGTTCTTTTTCATAAAAGGGTCTGAATTTTGATCTGAAATGTTTACTACAAAACATCACGAAATCCAGAGCTTGTCCCACATTCGTGCCCACTTCTCTCCTATACGAATATCTCAAAACGAGTTTTCTATGTGCTTTTCGTTCTCTTTCGCTCGACTCAGAATCAGTGTGAACTACAGATTTCTAAGGCTTTCTTATTAGGATACAAACGTTAACTATCATGTCCTACCTTATCCCAGCATGACATATCAAAGGGGGCCCAACTTCTTCTAGCCTGAAAGGTTGGAAATTTCACATTAGCTGCCTTTTAATGCAAAGGGTCTTCCCAGAAGGCGTAGAACGGTTTCCGAATAACGCCATCTCCTCCAGAGGTCGTAAATCTTGCGGACGCCTGATTTATATGCCCCTCACGGAAACACGTCAGACGTCACACAAAAGAGAGGAAAGATCTTGGGAAAACGGAGACGAATGAAACTGTGGCGCAGACGCTAATCCTGACGGACGGAGTGGGTTGTAGGTGCAGATAAACTTGTACGGGAAATGCGTAGGAATAGCCGCTGGACCGGAAGTTTAAACCGGCTGGGCGAGGTAGTATTCTGTGGTTGAGGTCTACTCCACCCAGAGAGATTTACCAGAGAGCCTACTTGCCACTTTCGCAATATTTGAACTTTCTATACACCACGATTACGGAACGATCGATCGTATTTGCATGATCCTTTTGCCTTTGTAGTTCGTCGTCGAATGAGGGCTCGTGTTCGCGTTCTGGTACTTGTTCTCTGGCGACCGTTAACAGCATAAAGAGTGCATGGGTATAAAGAGGGGGGACACAAAGATCTTCACTTACGTCGGGGTGCCCATTTTGAGCCCCCTGGTGATCTGTGTAGCTTTGATAAAACTGCAGTGCTTCTATCCCTCACTTTGAATGCGCACCCTATAGCGCCAGATCTGAGTATCTACTGTGTGTTTTTGGATCGTCGACTACCGCCGTCACGTGATCCTTGTGTGATCCCGGTGGTTTAATGTTGTTTTTGTTTTCCATCCTAAATCACAGTTCTGTGAGTATGTACAATAGAGGTCCCAGCGAAAATGGGCGGCAAAGCGATGTTTACTTTTCTATTTTATGAGCGATTAGGCATATTTAAATCCTGTGACTCAGTTTCCTCTGACGTGGCTGTTATCTTTTAAATTGTCTTAGATTATCGCCGCTTCGCCAGTATATAAACCAGGTTCCCAATTTGTGAAGATGTTGCTTTCTTATGCGTTTTGTGCCTCGATGGATCATACTATCGTTCTTAGATGGTAACCCTGTTCTACTAGTGCCTTCTTCTTTCTTTTGAGATTTTAGCTTAAAATTGCCGACTTTTGTAACCTTTGTGAATCCATGTAAGCCTCAAAGCAAATCTTCTCTGTGTTAGAAACGCTTATTTCGAGTGCCTCCCTCAGGTTCTGCATGTTGAACCCTTTCTTGTCGTAGTTAATCATGTTATCCTTGTCCTAACATGCGCTACTTCACTTTTTTGAAGGTGCTTTGAATATGAAAAACGGCCGGAAGAAACGTTATCTGAACGAAACAGATAAGTCCGTAGCAGAAACCTAAAAGCCACGGAAACCGTCTACTGCTCATCCGATCACTCACCGAATCGGTGTTTGTCCACTGGAGTCATGTTTTGTTTTCTCAGGCGCCAACAAAACAGATTATCCCTCTAGTGTTCCATGACTCCATGGTGTCAGAGATCAGGGCACACGCCGATCATCTGTTTCGCGGTGATCGCGACGTCATTGCTTTTGTTTATCTTGTTTAAAAGCTGTCGGCGGCGAACATTTCGAGGAGATCATATCGATTTCGAAAGAGTCCGAAGATCGTGAAGCTATATAGGTGCTGGACGCCATAGATAGAAACTGGTAGGGTAAACCTTATATTAGACAAAAGTAGAGACAGTTTTCGACCTCTAGAGTTTATTCTTAGGTCCTCTACTTCGTATATCTGCTTCTTCGCGTATCTGAATGGCTCATTTCATTATCCTTGACTTGCACATCAGTCATTCCAAGGTCGGCTCCCCTTAGCCCTCCTTCAACACCTCATAAATCCTCTTTGAAAACTGACCAAATAACCATGTTTTACCGCCCATGAATACCTGATCACCCCACCAGCTCCAACCCTCAGCGCATTGTCACATTAACATCACAATTTTCGAGCTTAGCCTGCAAATGCTTTTGTTTGCGCTCGCCGCGCAAAAATGTGCCAACAACTCATGAATGGTTCCGTCTCGGCAGAGCGTAGGGGACGCTCGGCGCCCACAGGATCCCTTTATTTATCTTCTCGACCCGTCGTGCGCCCATTCACTTCGCCTCGTTTCAGATGTCGACGTTGCTGTGCTCCGACGCCGAAGAGAACGCCTCAGAAAAGGTAAGTCCACCTGAGGCCTCTCCCTCCCTTTGACCCTCTTCTTCCTTCCCTATAGCTGCGGTCTACCGTCACCACTTGTAAATACAGGAGGATCTTTGAATATGTAGAATATTTTTGTAAGTATTTTGTCGGCTCGGTCCCGAAACGACAGCCTTGAGCCGGCTTAATTTCCGTGGCGAGCCTCGAGCATCTTAATGAAGCGTTTAAAAAGAGTATTAAAATAAAAGAAAAGCAAAAATGGAAAGAAAAATCGACAAAAAACGTAGAAATGTCCGTGCCCCAGAGCGATCTTGCATATTGACCCTCTTTAATCGACGAGCAAACAATTTTGTCCGCAGATGTTTTTTCTTTTCGTATAATTTTCTATTAAAAAGAACATGTCACGAAGTGTAAACTCAGAAATGGTCATTAAGTAAAACAAGGATATTCCAAGTTCGTGTGCGATTTTCAGTAAGTTTCACCCAAATACGTCCATGCCAGAAGCTGAGCAATTAAAGCATTTCTGCTGATTAGTATTCTGCAAACATAGAAAGACTTACGAAGTGTAATTTTGTTTAGGAGCGTAAGATTTCTTTCTAAGTGGTTCTGCTAGGTCAATCATACGCTAACACCTGTGCTTTTTTCCTTATGCACTTTGTGACGTATGCTGAATGTTTTGAGAAATGGGATATAAAAAAATTGCGCGCAAAAACACTATGCTTTTAGTTAAAAATATGGAAAAAGACTGCCCTTTAAGGGCAGGACAGATTCTATCCCTTTAAGAATATTTCAAAGGCGCTCTTGATATTCTAAAACTGTCCTACGACCCCGCTCCTGTCCCCTCCAAGACTCCCTCGTCCTGTTCCTTCGCCAACTAAACGGGCAAATAGGATTCTTCCCTTTTTACCCGTGGCTTAATCGCCACCCACAGCTCGTGGCGAGTCTGTTTTTGAGAGATTAGGCGACGCTCGTGTTTTCGGGGTTTGAAATCCCCCGCGCACCCCTCCAGTGTTTACCCAGAGAACGTCGCGGACAGCTGAGCCCGGAGTGCACTGTGCACAGGGTTAATTGCCTCGACGTCGTTCTGATCTTTCTATCTGGGTCCCCCCGCGATTGGCCTGATTGTCAATCGAGGACTCACGGCGCTTGTTAGGGTGGTAAATGTACATATTGCTGCTTATTGCGTCCAGCACGAGATGATTCAATTCTGCTGGAGGTGGTCGTCATTTCCTCGCGGACACGGTATTTAGCGCACGAAGTAAGGAAAGGTCGGGCTTCCGGAGTGGACGTGCATCCCCTTAGCTGCGCTGCACACTCCGTGCAAAGTCAAAGAACGTCTTCCGACTCATAATTCAAGCGAAAGATTGGGACACTGTCTTGACGCGACGAAATTTGATATGAAGAAGGCAAAAAACACGAGTAGAAAGGCGAGAGCAGACACTTTTGAAGGATCTATGGACAATTCCTAGCTTGTTCAATTCCTCAATCTTTCCCCTTCTAATGGGTGGTGACAACTTCAGCTCTGATCCAGGAAGTGAGGGTGGCTATTTCTCGGACCGCCATGTTGACCTTCCAAAGACCGAGAAGGTCTCCTTGGCATTTATGGCTATTGCGGCATTATTCCGTCGCCAGCATGGATAGCCACCTCACTTCTTGACTCACGTTATAAAGATCTTTCTTTATAGTTTCCTGCAAGGGAACGTTCCCAGAATCATACATCTCATGAAGAATCTGTCCCTGAGAAGTTTTGAGGGACTTGCAGCCTTATGAACCTTGCTTAGGAACACACTTGCTACAACTAATAATGAACTAAAGAAACTCCATGCTTTGTGTGCATGAAATGTGGTATGACTTTACCTGGACTCTTTGGACTCGATTTTCGACTCGACTCGACGCGTTCACAATCCCACCACGAAAGTTGTTTATAGAGGTATAAAGCCTATTTTTTTACTTATTTTTTCGCCTAATTTGTTCAAGAGACACTTGAAAGAAGTTTATGGTAATAATGATATTATTTCTCACAAAACCACTAGCTAACAAGGGAAAACCCTTTTCATAGTTTTGTAGTGCTCCTTGGGCTTTAGATTGGATCAACCATGGTCAAGGAGCTTACAGTTTGTACTTTGACTCTCTGATATAAACCAATTCAAAAGTCCAAAAGTTCCCCATCTCTCATTGAAACGTTCCCTCTTTATTCAGTTTCCCATAAAGTCGGTTTGACATGATTTCATAGCTCTTCAGGAAACCTCGGTGAGTCGAAGGCTTACGCCAATCTCTGCTGACATCTTTTGTCTCACACACCGTGATCCTAAGCCTAATCCCGGGCTCGGCTTAGCGTTGGTGCGTAAGCCGTAATACTCGAGACGGCTCTGTTGCGAGTGGAAAATACAGAAAAAGGAATCGTTAATCGCCAATTTGCGTAGTTGGAGTCCAGACTCTAAGTGGGCTGGATTTGGCCAGCTCCTCCTGCGATCTTCGTATAGAACGTCACCCAAGAACCCGGCGCCTCTGCAAGCAGTTCCCCATCCGTCTTCCAGCGCCAATTCTCATTTGCAAATTCGCCTAAACGGCTTCCTCCGCCCATCGATTCCCGAAGGCGATCTCCGCGCGCGCACTTAGACGACTCCGAATGGCCCCTTCGGGCCCTCCGGGTCGTTTCGAGGAGGAGAGTCCACCCACGTGCCTCGGTGACGTCAGCGCCCGCGACACCCACTCGGCCCCTCCCTCGGCCGCCCTGTCCGCGCTCAGCCGCCGTTCTTTGAAGGCTCAAACGGCTTCTTCTCGCTTTGTTTTTTCCCTCCGCTCAAGAGTTTCGTTTTACGCGTTTTAATTGCGTCGCCCCCTCAGCGCATCCAGGAACCGCCACCATCTGTCCTTTCCCGTCTGCGCCAATCCCTCGCGTAATCCCGCAATAACTGGTCTCACGGCGAACGCCCTGAATTCGACGATGATCGATGCGAATTGCCCGTTTTTTGGCCCCCGAGCGTGTCGGGACTCATGCGTCCGGCGTGCGTCTTCCCAGTTGCGTGGTCGCGTCCGTTTGGCTCCTTTTTTCGCCCTTTCAGTGGGCGTTTGTAGCGCCGCGGGAAAGTAGGCGACGAAACCGAGAATTGGCCGATGAATAAGGCGTCGGTGGCTACGCGCCTTTTGCAAATAGTGCTCTCGAAATGAAATTTCCGAGGCGGTAGCTGCCGGAGAGGGCGATTAGCGAGTTGAGAATTGGGATAAGGGTTTAGGATACCTCCTTTTCTTGCCACAGTGAGGGTCACTGCAGGTCAAATCAGCACTTATTTCTACTTCCTCTGCACGGTCCATAAAATTCAATGAGTGAATCCTTTTACTTGAAAAATTGTTTTCTACGTCTTGACCTTCAATTCACGATTGTGGATCCTTCCAAGACCCATCCTCCAAGTCCAAATCGCATTGACAATTACACGCCTTAGCAGACGTCCGGATATAGACCCTGAAGCTCTTGTTAGCGATGTCCTTTTGTTTTCCGGGGCGTTCGGCTGGCCGTCAACAAAGCACTTGTCCTCCGCTGAGTTCGGCCGTAGGCGTAGATCCCATTCTGGTCGCCCATGCGCAGTCTGCCTAGGATTCTGTTGGAATTAGGTCCTCTTTTATTGCGGGAGAAGGTGCTCGTGGAGATTCTCGTGTCCGTGCCTGTCTTCTCACTTAATGAGCAACATAAGTGTGTTTCCGGAGTAAACAAACCTGGAAGGGATACTTGGGAGCTTTTCCTTGCTAGTACCCAATTATAATTAGCTTACTAGGTGATCGGCTTCCTTTCTACAAAGCTCTCTGGCTCTCTGCTACTGTCAATTCTCCTGTGCAATCGTTCACCTTGTGTGACCAGCTTGGACCGGACAGGCATTAGCAGCAAGACTAGATCATTAAGATTCTTATGAGCTGATCAAAGAACGTGAACGACAGTTGTCGTGAATCGTGGGAACCTTTCATTCAGTAGCCAACATCTAATAACCCTGTACAATGTACAAAGCTTCCTGTTTATATTAAAATGTGGGCGAAGTTTAGGGCTCCTGATCTGTTTTATTGTCTTGAATATCCTGCAACGAAGAAGACAACTTAATAATCTCTAATGCTCGATTTCTCTATCGACTCTAGTGGATTGAAAACCAGTTCCTCGAGGATGGGCCTCCGGAGTGGAAGCATTTCCGAGTCTCTAAAGTGCTTCCAGACATCGTCCAGACACCGTCTACAGACGACGTCTGAAGGATGTCTGTCTCTTGTCCACACGACTCTTGTTATGTTTTCGCTAATTATTTCCCCACTCCATTAACGTTTATCTACGCACTCTTATCGAATCTTCTTATTAGCTGCCCGATTTTCCTGGGGTGACCTGCCAAGCCCAGTATCTCTGGTTCACTGTAAGATGATTGCGCACAAATTCGGTTATTCCTGGCCTAATGCCAAAGCCCCCAACACCTGTTTCCTGCGTAGGGATTCTAAGAAGGCTTTGGAAGACACTAGAGGTCGCTGGTCGGCTTGACGCAACATCGGAGGTTTTCCGAAACATTCCTCCGTCCAGGAGACCGGTGCAGTCTTCGACCCCGAGAAATGCACTCGAGCATGAATTATGCAGGAGCACACGCTTGAGGTCGAGTTCCGTTTCGAGTAATCCAGCTGGAAAGGGCACAAACAAAGCAGATGGAATCGAAGTCGTGTTCGTGACATTTGAATGCCTAATTTCGTTGACCTACTTGAAATCACTTTAATTTGAGTTGACCTTTCCACGGTGGTGAAAACGTTGGAGCTACAGTAAGCTTTGATCCTTTGGCATGCAATACCATACCTACTTATTGAGTTAAATGAATGGGTTCTAATAGGTTCCGGGTTTATAAACTTGATTATGGCAAGTGGCACACTGGTAGCCAAGTGGACAACATAATACACTGTGTATAAAGGCTCATAAGAATGACACTACATAATACAATTCTTATTAGGTTTTTATGGCCTACATTTCGTGATGCTATACGACTTTTCCAGCTTTGTCGTGTTTTCCCAAAACGACTCCCAGGAGGGCGTTGTTTTTTGGCGCAGACTCTTTTTATTGGCCATTCAGAGAGTCATGCATAGGCAGTGGGCATGGCTCTCAGATTCTAAGATCCTTGACCTGAAGTTCTGGGAAGAGAAAAACTAGTAAATTTAAATTTTTTTTATGTTCCTATATAATCCTTATGGCTTATATTAGTAATACATAGCGCGGCCCAACAGCAGCACGCCGATCGTCTGAATGAGGTCTGAACGATCGTCCGCTGCAAGTGGGCCACACACGCTGTTTTCGGAAAATTCGTACGTTCGGCCGCGTGTCTGACGCAAGCACGGACATGTGAGTTCAAACGCCTTAGAATTGTCCTTCCTTCTTCTTTGCACGTGATTCTGTCTGTTCACAGTCCAAACGTAACCCTCCTTTGACAGCTCCTTCCTGTCCCGGGCAGCTCCATAGAAAAGCGCATTTCCTTTCGGTCAAACCTCCAAAAGAAAGCTTTGACGTCAGTCAGCAGACAACCATCTTATGGACTTTCACGGAGTCCAAGTCCATAAATCCTTCTTGTCGCAGCTACTCGTCATGTCTATCGCTTCCAAAGAATTCCCTGCCTCTTTGAAGTGTGTTTCCGCCCAGAGGACCCTCCCCATTCCGGCATTTCATATCCCTTCTTTCGTCAAGCCTTGTCATTTTTTCAAGATCTTCGTTTGATTATCAGCTTATAGTCCTAACCTGATGAAACCTACTATTCCTGGGCATCTTGGACCATCTTACGAACTTTTCTTAGCTTGCGGAAGCCACCCTGACGTCCGTTCTTCCTTTTCCCTTCTTCTTTTAAATACATTTCTGCGCTCAACGTTCCATTACGACGTTTTTCAATGCTTCTTAAAGGTCGCTTGACATTAGTCATTAAGCATCTGCCATTTCCTGTATCAAAAGCTGACGAAAAGTTTAAAATCTTCATGCACTGCTGGCACGGATGTGACGTTTCAATTACTGTGTTTAATTTCTGTGCAGCTAAGCATAGAATGTTTTTAAGGTGCTACCGAATTCATAGCGTATTGGATTTTTTGGACTTTAAATTAATATTTTTGAGACTCACACACTTAAATGTATAGGATTCTAGTGAACTTTGCAAAATTTAAAAACTCTGGAAACCTTTGGAAGGACATTTAGTCTTCTTAAGACGAATGCAAACAACCTTTTAAAGAATTTATGGACTAAAATATGCATCAATGTGCGTAAAGCCTTTTCCTTGCATCGGCGCATCTCCACGTCATTCATTAAAAATTGCCTTGGAGTGTGTAGGAGGTTGTCCTTTTAGTGTCGTCAAATGTGGGCAGTTTAGACCTCCTACATCTTTATTCGCGTTTTCCATTCAAATGTAAGGGTTAAAGAGGGGACTGAGCAATTCTCACTTCTCATTACCTCCCACCCTACAGTCCTCAAGCAATTGCCTTCGCCCCCCTCAAGCGCCCCCGTCCCATCCGGCGCCACCACTTTCGTGGGCAGTCAAACACCGAAAGTCGCCGTTATTGATGGTCGCGCGCCCAACTCCCCTCCATGGAAAACGCATTTCCCGGCGGTCAAAACTCCATAGAAAATGGGACCGCCAGACGCAGCGCCATTCCATTAATCATCTCCGCCTCCAAGTGTCCGTAATTAAGCGGCGATTACTCGGCCGACCGTGAAGCCGCCGCGGGGTCCGTCGCGCTGCCTCGACCATCGCCTCTCTTTCCAGAATCACCATAGCGTCCTCCGTCCACCTGTGTCCACCCCAGCTGAGAGGATGGTGATGACCGCTGCCGCCACCACCACCCTAGCCTCTCCGCCGGTCCTCGCCGCCACTCGGTCCAAACGTCTCCTTTTTAAGACGCCCAACGTGAGCACTTCGCAGTCGACGCGGCTCGTGCCGCATGCGTCAACGTCGCCGTCGTCGTCCCCGGACTCCGATGGCTCCTCCGCAAGGACACCTTCTTCAGAAGTCACCGAGATCGACATCCGCGAGGTGCGCAAGGAGGGCGAGAAGGCGAACACGAGCCAGTTCGAGCTGCTCAAGGTCCTTGGCCAGGGCTCCTTCGGCAAGGTCTTCCTCGTGCGCAAGATCAAGGGCCGAGATGCGGGCAAACTCTACGCGATGAAGGTGCTCAAGAAGGCAACGCTCAAGGGTGAGTGGGGTCTGAATTTTGAGGGTGGGGTGGTACGGATAGCCAACTAAGCAGTGAAAAAGAGCCCCAGTTACAGTTTATGAATGCACAGCAAAAAACGCTGAGGGGTCTTCGGTATGAAGGCTTAAAAAGCTTGAAAAACGTCAATCATCTTAGGGGGTATCTGAGAAGGTGCTCTTTTCTGTGATTGGAAGTTAAATTGCCAAAAAAGTAGACTTAAAGCCGAACCAAAGCAAAAAGTCAAGGCGACTCTCTAGGACGAGCGCATTTGGAATTATGAGTGGGTGTAGTGTACACGTGAAATTAAGCAATGTTTTCGTTTTTATTTTTAGTTTCACAAACTGCTCTCCTCGGATGACATAGGAAATCCCGGCGGAGGTGAAAGGGAGGGGGTGACCTTTCGGGCATCTTCTTTTGAGCGGCTATGCTCAAGGGAGAAGTGCAAACGACAAATAGCATAGATCTTGGGACGAAAATAGAGCAGATTTTGGGGTGATCTAGTATGTCACAGGCTCCCTTTCCGATACGTTTGAGCCTGATATTCCCCTGTCCCTCGTATGTTCAGCCCCTCTACCCTTCTTCTTTTCAGTCCGGGACCGCGTCCGAACCAAGATGGAACGCAACATCCTCGCTCAGATCCGGCACCCGTTCATCGTGCGTCTCCACTACGGTAGGCCGCCACAAATCGAGTTGCACGCCGTGGCGCCAATTCAATCTGGCCCCTTTGCGTCAAACGGCGATGAATAACAACTGGCGGCAACAAACGCGATAGACACGCGCACACTGACGTCAAATGGCGGGAATCTAATGACGCCCCTGCCGACATTCTTTTGGCATAGCGGACTCAGGCGCGCAATTGGATAAGACTTTGGGATTAGATGGGGTGACAGAGGAAGTGAGTAATTGGAGGTGAGTAAGATCTGTGAGTCAGAGATAAGTGAGGGTTGTAAGAGAGCCATAAACGGCCTCTTAATCCAAGGTTTATACTTGGTCTTTTGTCGCTGGTTTCCGGAAAGCACAAATCCTCGCATTGGCCTATTGTTAGGGCACGTTTCAGCTCCATCTTGGAAAAAGTCGCTTTCTATATTGTATCGGCTTCTTAGTGTGCTGGGGAATTGGATAACACTTTGGGATTAGTCGAGGCGACAAAGGAAGTGAGTAAGTTGGGATTGGGAACGGACGCTGACTCAGGGATTAATGGGGTAGCAGGTGGCAGGTGAGCCAGAGCCATTAGCGAGATCTTATTCACGATTTGTGGAGGCTTTAGTCTCTGGTTTCCGGAGGGAAACGGTATGGTTTCTTCTATGCAAATGTGACCAAAGAATAGCGATAATGATATTTAAACTTTAGAAGTGGACAGTTTGGAAAGGAAATCGCTTTAATGGTTGTTCAAGCGAAGCTAGAAGAGGAACATTTTCTATCACCGTTTGTACTCTTTTGTAAACTTTTTTCTGGAACCCTAAAGAACCGTAAGAAGGAACCCTAAGTCCCTCTTAAGGAAGAAAACCAGGGTTGGAAGTTTGCTCCGATTTTCTTTCGAATCTTCTATATCAGCTGGATTGGGACAATTGAGTGGCTTTGCGATAACCCTACTTGGTACAATGTTTTGAGTTTTTCATCATTGAGACCTTAGTAACCTGTGAGAACGGCTCCTAAGTCCTTAACTTAATAAAACTGTTTTGCGGCCTGCTGATGTATTATTCCCTCGCCTGATTTTTGATTAATGACGAATTTGACATGTGGTAAGTAATTGGAAACCGCTAATGTCGGCGTAAACACCGCCGGGTGTGGGAGGGACATGTAATTCAATCCAAGTGAGGGGAGAACAAATAAACAAAGGGAAGGAAATGGAGTTTTACTCAGATTTCCCACCACATCACACAAATGCCTCCCGGATGTAAGCTTCCGTGTGTATGACGAATTCGACATTTGGAGAGTAATTGGGGAGCGCGGCAGGATCCAGTGTCTAGGGTGGGACAGACGACGCCAAGAGGTGATTAGGAAGGGGAGGATTAGTAAAACAAGTAATAGGACGCGGAGAACGACCGGTCCGTCGGGTTTTGCAAAGGGAAATGACGCAGCGGGTTGGCGTCTCATTCTGCAGAATGTCGTCATCTAAAGGGTCATTCCTAGGGGTTGATATTGAAAGAGCGGTCGTGTCTGGCAGCATGGGACATCCCCGGATACTGTACATAGGACAAGAGAAACATACATAAAAACCAAGAGTCAGAAACCCTTAAAGCCTTTGCCTTTGCTCAGTTCATCGAGATACGACTCTTATCATCCAATTTCAGCGTTCCAAACAGAAGGCAAACTGTACTTAATCCTGGACTTTCTCCGGGGCGGAGACCTCTTCACGCGTCTCTCCAACGAGGTCATGTTCACCGAAGACGACGTCAAGTTCTACCTGGCCGAGCTGGCGCTCGCCCTCGACCACCTCCACTCGCTAGGAATCGTCTACCGCGACCTTAAACCGGAAAAGTAGGTGTTCCTCTCTATTCCTCCCTTAATCCAAAGCTACAGTATCCTCCTGGACGCTGACGGTCACATTAACGTCACCGACTTCGGTCTCAGCAAGGAGTCCATCGAGAATGACGACAAGACGTTCAGCTTCTGTGGAACGGTGGAGTACATGGCGCCGGAAGTGGTGAATCGCCGAGGTCACTCCACCGCCGCCGACTGGTGGTCGCTGGGAGTACTCATGGTGAGTGGGTTACGGTAGCTTCTCTTCTACAAAGCCTGTTTCAGTATGAAATGCTTACGGGTAACCTGCCCTTCCACGGGGAGAATCGTCGCGAGACCATGACCCAGATCCTGCGCGCGAAGCTAGCCATGCCGAACTTCCTTTCCTCCGAGGCGCAGTCCCTGCTCCGCGCCCTCTTCAAGCGGAACCCGTCCAACCGCCTGGGCAACGGGCCCAGCGGCATCGAGGAGATCAAGAAGCACCCGTTCTTCGCCTCCATCGACTGGAAGCGTCTCCTAGCACGGGAGCTCTCGCCGCCCTTCAAGCCCACCGTCTCAAACACGGATGACACCTTCTACTTCGACTCCGAATTCACGAAGAAGACCCCGCGCGACTCTCCCGCGCTCCCTCCCTCGGCCACAGCCCACGAGCTCTTCCGAGGGTTCAGCTTCGTCGCCCCGAATGTCATCGACGAGACCGCGGCCCACCCGAGGCCTCAAACCGAGTCTTTGAGGCGGATGGCCACGAGGACGGCGATGAACGCCGCCGCCGCCACCGTCCTGGGCTCCATCGGCATCTCCGAGCCCAGGAAGAACAACTTCTACGAGGACTACGACGTGAAGGAGGTGCTCGGTGAAGGATCCTACTCCACGTGCAAGCGGTGTATCCAGAAGGCTACGCGCCAGGAGTACGCTGTCAAGGTAGGGCTTTGGCTCCAAGAAGACCCTCCAAGACATTCTCTTTCCAGATCATCACGAAGTCGAAGAGGGACGCGAGCGAGGAGATCGACATCCTCCTTCGCTACAGCCACCACCCGAACGTCTCCACGCTCTACTGCGTCTACGAGGACTCCGAGTACGCGTACCTGGTGCAGGAGCTCTGCGCGGGTGGCGAGCTCCTTGAGCGCATCATCGCCGAGAAGCAGTTCTCGGAGCGCGAGGCCTCGGCCGTGCTCTCCAAACTGGCCTCCGTGCTCTCGTTCCTACACTCGAACCAAGTGGTCCACCGCGACTTGAAGCCTTCAAACGTGATGTTCCGCTCGGACGCCCGCGACGCCGACGCCATCCGCGTCATCGACTTCGGCTTCGCCAAGCAGCTCCGCGCCGACAACGGCCTTCTGATGACTCCTTGTTACACGGCGCAGTTCGTCGCTCCGGAGGTGCTCAAGAAGCAGGGCTATGATCGCTCCTGCGACGTCTGGTCGCTCGGAGTCATTCTCTACACCATGCTCAGTGGGTAAGTGTCGTTTTGGGACCTAAAATTGGAGGCTAATTAGATCCATTACGTGCACATACAGTACCTTACAATCTTCTTTCCAGAGAGGCTCCCTTCGCCACTGGCATCAACGACACTCCCTCGGAGATCCTGTCCCGCGTTGGAGAAGGCCGCTTCTCCATGTCCGGTGGCAACTGGAACAAGGTCTCCGACCTGGCCAAGGACCTCGTGCGTCGTATGCTCCACGTGGACCCGTCGAAGCGACTTCCCGCACGCCAGATCCTGCAGCACCCCTGGATAGTCCAGCGACACCAACTTCCTAACACGACGCTCCACTACTCGCAGAAGCCGTCAGCCATCAAGGTAGCCACATCCTACAAGTGTTTCCAGTCATTAAATCTTAACTCCAGGGCGCGATCGACTCGACCTACAGGGCGATCGAGACTGCGGCGAATCCAGCGCCCCTTTGTCCCGTGAACGCCTCGGCTCTGGCGCAGCGCCGGCGCCACCGCGTCAAGAGCATCTCAGGAGGAGTGAAGGCGATCGCCTGAATCCTCGAAGCGTCGAGGAGAGTCCTGTAAATAGCCCGAAACGTGTACTCCAGGCATTTGTCACTCCTTCTTGTCATTCCTTCGAACTGCTGCCGAGGGACTCCCGCGGACGTGTTTGTACATAGATCGTCTCGAAGCCGAGCGATGGCGATGTAGCCGATCATGCGATTTATAACTTATCATAAAGGTTTATTATGTCGTTCCATCTCAGCAGGATTGGGAAAAGAAAAAATGGAGAGAGAGGGCGAAGCACTACCGTACTCCATCTTACAGTCTTCTGTTTACTGCGGGAGGTCGAAGCATTCAAATCTTTTGAGAGAATATTGTCTAGTAGTCCAACTCATCGAGGCGTTGACGGAAGGAAATCTGAGAGCTACGCGATCCCTCAAACCCCACTTCGTTATGCGCACATCACTCCAATATCTTGGCCCATCTTTGCGGAGATTGTAAACGCCGAAAACGTTCCACATGTAGAATAATCCCTTTCAAGCAAGAACACTGAGTCGAAGTTAATAAACGATTCTTAGTTATTTTGTATCCTCAACACGCTCGAGAGCTCATCCAGTAAGAAGTCAGTCGAACATCAAACAATTATCAAGTAATAAATACGAGAATATGTACAAACAACTCTCCTTACTCCTTCTCGTTATACCCGTTCAAGTTCTCGCAGCATCGCGCTGCATTTTGATCAACCCCTCCAACCATTTGATCCATTTGTTGCGATCCTCAGTTGTCTCGCACATCATCATCATTTCACGACCTCCTCGAGACACTAAATAGCCACTTTAAACAACACACAAGTAGATAACTTCATACTGTTGCAAGGCGGAAACTTCGGCTCGTCAAGATGACTCCTGTGGTACCTCTTCTTACAGGCTAAATACATTCATCAGAGACTGTTAAAGCATACGTTCAGGCTTACTAGTGCATTCGAGAGCTGGCATCGCCTTAAAGATGTTCAACTCATTCAGCCTCCGGCTACAGAAATCGCAGTTAGCTGGTAAGTGGAAGGTGACTTCAACAAAATTGTGCGATGAAGCTGGGCCTTGAGTGGTGGCCACTGACAAAGACGATAATGATGAAGCGATACTGACGTTCCCCGATGGCGTTGACTCTGTGTAAAGCAGCTGGAAACGTTCTTATAAATCACAGACCACGAATTTGATTGCTCTTACATGGAATATCCGATTAAGCTCATTGGGAGTGGCAGAACGAATGTCCGGGAGGTTTACATTCCGAACATGTTTGATGTTGCTAAAACACGGGTTCGTAAAGATATTCTGAGATAAGTGTTCTATACCTGACATCTATCACTATTTCTGTCTGCTCATCTCCGGTTCCATATACTTTCAAGTAGACGGGTGTGAGCGACGCCGCAACTGGAATCCAACCATTTTTCCTGTTCTTCTTGGATACGGGAGCAGAGGAGCGAAGATGACATTTCGACTGTATAAAGATTTCTTCAGGCGGTGCTGATAGCACCTTCTCCATAATGGAGAGCGGTCCGTTAGTTCGAGTGCCGTTGGGTGTCGATGTTACCGACAAAGCTGTGCTACTGCAACTACCCTGGCTATCGGCATCACCGTTTTGATGGTGGCCATTCTGAGAAACAATTTCGCGAGACGCTGTCGATGAGGTCTCTCCTAACTTCGCCAGAAGATCTTCTTCAATGCGCTTCGCTTTCGCAAGATCCTCACGAAGACGCTCGTTGATCAATTGCTCATCAGTCAACAGCTGGTGCATATCACCCATCTCTTGTTCATATACACGCTCAGCCTGTCGAGCTTTGACCCTTTCTTGATTGAGCAGTGCTTCCAAGGTTGCAATTTCATTTCCGCGCTTTTTCTTTGAATCGTGCCGCCCCTTCTTTGTTAGCTCATTCTTGAACTTATCGCGTTGGGCTGTAACCTCACCCAATTTTTGAATTGTCTAAATAATCCAATAGAAATTCGAGTGCGATCTCAGACTTACAAGATCTTTGAAGTTCATTTCTCGTTCAATCCTCTTGATCAGTTGCTCATGTGAGAGCTTATCCAATTCGCTGCTGGTATGACTAGCAGTGGAAACCGAGCGGAAGGAGTCGGATGCCCTTAAACTTGGTGATGAGAAATCATGAGCACCGAATGATTTTCTCTTCGGGGCAGTAGCCATATTTATAGTTTCTTGCAACTGGCGGTTCAGAGATCTGTTGACATCGTCCTTTTCTTGCAATTGTGCACGAAGATCTTCCAATTCCTCGACGTGTTCCTTCTCCTTTTGTAGAAGCTACAACGGACAAATCACGTAAGATCATATGCATCATTTGGTTTACCACGTGAATCCGAGTATCCTTGGCATTAATGTCCTTCTCATGGCGGAACACCATTTGGCGTAGTTCGACTTCAATCATCGTTTTTTCTTTGTCACAAGTGCTGGCAGTTTCTTCGGCAATGTGACGTGCCAATCTCTCGCTTTCAACAGTTCGACGCTCTTGTTCTAGCAGATTTTCGAGGTACTTACACTCTTCCTTTTGAATTTCAAGCTCCTCGCGGCATGACATTATTTCCGCTTTGAACATCCCCTAAAGGCCCAAAGATTAACCAGTATGCAAAAATGAATTCATACGATCATGGTTCTATCGGTCTGCAATTCCTCTTGTTGTTCAGCACATCTGCCGTCTAAGCTTCGATTTCTCACTGTTTGATCACGAAGCGCCATTTCAGCGCGTTCTTTCTCATCTTGGATCCTCAGTAATTCCTAAAATGGTCTAAACATTGCATGTCACTTTTATAGAAAACATACAGTAATTCGAGAATCTTGGGATTCCACTTTGGCGTTTAGCCTAGCCAGTTCTCCATCCTTTTTGCTGACAGCAGCCCGCTCAATCTCCAGCTTCTTGTCGCACTCTTTCAGTTGATATTCCAGTGAAACCACTTTCTTTTCGAGAACGTTGAATCGTACAAGTTCATCGTCTTTCTTCGCATTGTTAGTTTTCTCCGCTTCAAGTTTTTCTTCAAGTTGTACTAACTTGCTTTGCAGAGCAGCGCGCTCTTCCTCCAGTGCACGGATTTTAGCCAGCTCTTCTTTGTTATTAGAGTTATTGACTTGTTCAACTACACGCTGTGGCTCAACATCCCTTCCTGCTCTAGTCTTCATGTGGTACGCCGGTCTGCAGAGTCTTCTGTGAAACGGTAACAGCGAAATATCCTTACCCAAAGTCACTAGAGTAGGTAAAACCTATGAATGGTAGTTGATTGCCGGCAAATGCCTTCGGAAGTTGAAAACCGTCAACGAGATTTGGCGATTTATCCTCAACGTCCTCGAAATGCCTGGTGTCATCATCACTAGACAGTTCGGGAACAACAGGAGGGTGGGCTAGAAGATCTCAATGGTACTATGTCATGAACTTTCTAGTCGTTACCTTCCCTAATCGTATCGAATGTCCAGTCAGAATTTTGGAAAAAGGGATGCGCCTTAATGCTTTCCACGCCATTCTTTCCTAGTCGAACGCTGCGATCCGATAGGAATCCTTTGATCAAACTCTTGGCGTTATCGGAAACCACCATGTCATCGGGAAACACGAGATGTTGTTCATGATTTTGGATTCGACCGTAAGTAGCTGCCAGAGAATCGGCATAGAACGGTGTTTCGCCCACGAGTAGCTCGTACAACAAAACTCCAACGGACCACCAATCGAGCTCTGGGCCAAATTCTCCTGGACTCCCTTGCGACTTCAGAGCTTCGGGACTTATATAGTCTGGAGTTCCAACGGCTGAAGAGCAACGAGCCACACCGTCCTAAAGCAAGAACAATATATGTAGAAAAAAAGGGTCAACTAACTTTATCCATTTTCACACAAGTGCCGAAATCTGCTAACTTGACATGCCCTTTGCGATCCAGCAGCACATTTTCTGGCTTCAAGTCTCGGTGCAAGTATCCCACAGAATGGATAACATCCACAGCGAGAATCAGCTCAGCAATGTAGAAAGCGGCCCACTGCTCATTGATGTCATAGCTTGACATGAGAGTGACTAGATCGCCACCAGGCATATACTCCATAACCATGTAAAGACATTTAGCATCTTGAAATGCATAGTAAAGTCGCACGATCCATTCTGAGTTTGTGTGGGCCATAATGTCCCGCTCATCCCAAAAGAAGGCTGAGTCAGCGCGACGAATCTGAATTTGCAACATTTCGCCTGCCAGTACGTAAATGGAAACTAACCATTTCACTCTTGTCCAGTAGTTTAAGAGCAAAGACCTTCTTTGTCGCCTTATGCCGGACGAGCTGCACTTCTCCGAACGCGCCACGGCCAATCACCTTTATGGAATCAAAGTCTGATATTTTTATACGACATTCTTGTATCTTTTGTATTGGCTCTTTATCTAAAGGAAAGATTATAAGGAGATTAACACATTTTACATACATCGTATAAGAAAATTATCTATCGGCCTATGTTTCCGTATAATAGGGTAGTCGCAGTCCTGCACCAAAGCCGTGGTCGCATCCTAAACACAAGTTTTAAAAGATCAGATCATAAACAGATCAATCAGTACCAGAAGTGCATCCACCGAAAGGTGCGACCGTGTGTCCAGTAAGACGCTGGCAAGCTTCTCGGCCTCCTCCATTCATCCACGATGCACCTGAAATCGTATGCGAAATAAGAATTGGTATGACGAAGACAGTCATTTGAAACGACGAGAAACCGAAATGAAATTTCCCACCAAAACATTATTCAATCCCCGACGGCGATTCGAATGTTGAGAACGCGCGGGCAGCCGACGGTGTTCAGATCAATCAAACCGCGCGACGACGGCCACGATCGGCCGGCTCGAATAGCGGAACAACAGTGATGACGATACAAAGCAAAGCGGAGGAGAGCCCACGAAGGACACTAACGACCCTTGACTCTACCGAACGTGCAAGTATTACTCATCGAAGAGGCATAACACAGTTGGCTAAAAGTGTGCCAAAGTACATCTTAAGCAAAGCAAAAAAAAATAGGAGTGAAACACCGCTGATCGTTCCCCTCAATTCTTAGTAACCGGAAATGTAGCGTCACGCCATAGCTCAACAGCAATAAAAGGGTTGCACGGACGGGTTCAATTCAGCTGATTACAGAAACAGAGGAGCGCGTTTATGAGAAAAGCATTAGCGCCGCCATGGTACATATAATTGATAAATAAACACACAAAAAAGGTGTTTTGAGAAAGTGATTCACCGTAAAGAGGGCGATGGAATCGGAGCGCGTCTGTTTGCTTGGAAAATTCAAATGCGAATGGACAACACGGACCGGCCAGCTGTAACAATGACCGAAAATCTGAAGGAAGTTTAAGTGTGCGAATTTGCACAAATGACGTCTTGTCTACTTGCAGAAGTGTCTCCACACTGAATAAAACAGACAGCTGATATAGACAAAAGTGCATCAAAAGCCATTCATCCAACCTTGCATTATCCAATGGAGCAGAAAGAAGGGTAAACGGAAAAAATGTACACGAAGCGATTGTTACAGTAACAATCAATCAAATCTTGTCGAATCACAATGGAACGCGGATACCCTCATCTAGTTCTATTCCTAGGCCCTTCTTATCTAAAGAGCGAGATGATACGACTGGAATCGGCTTAAATAGAAGTAACTGCGGATATGGAGAATGTGCACACTTGCGGGAAAGAAGGATGGAAAGGAAGGGCACAGTCTCCTGTGAATCAGCAGCCTGAGAACACATGAACACGATGCATGAAAAATCAATCAGTTTTTCCAGATGTTTCGCAATTCTTCGCCCGCAAGAAATTCTAAACATCACTACTTAAGGGCAGGACATGAAAAAGCCAAGAGGGAGGGAAATTTTCAACAATGCTCGTCATAAAATATTCAACGTCAGCGCCTTAGAAACCGGCACACTGTGTTACGGCGGAAATACCGCCACCGTCACGCTGCCGATAACGCCCACCAAATATAATTCATTTGAAAACCAAAATTCCTAGCATTCTCCGCTTCAAACATCACTTGATCTGGGAAAGGATCTCGCTAAACAGATCTTCACACGTTCCGCGCCAACAGAAGGAATTGGATTGGAAGACGATTCTTGCACATCACGCGGAACGACAGACAAACAAAAGGCACGATGGTGCATCGGCGAAACGGTGGCACCTCCGGGAAGCCGCGGCGACGCTATCAGTGCCTTCCTTTGGTGGCCATAAAAGAAAACGACTTTGGCAGCGGCGCTCTACTGACTGGCGGGCTTTCGACCTCGACAGTATGCGCGCGCGAAGTCGCTGGCAACAGCACGATAACTTCGAGGTCATCTTAGGCGCGCGCGCGACGGAAAGTATTCGTGTCGTTGCCCAACTCGACAACAGAGGCACTCCGCCGGACGGAGAGGCGCAGACAGGCGAGGTGCGGTCAGGAATGGTCACTCGAGTCGATGTTTTGATGCGACCGGAGAAGTGTTATTTCTGTTGCCGCTGAAGACGGATCGCCCGAGAGCGATCGATCGAAGAACCACGACCGTACGCATAGGAAAGGCACCAGAGGGGATTATGAGCACGGCGAGAACGCGGCGGACGGCTTTCACAAGACGTTCCGGCTGATAACAGTAGGGTTCGACCAGACTGGGGAGCTCCTAAAAATTCCACATGTTTACTTGTCCTGTCTTTCTGTGGAATTTTGGAATTTGGCGAAAGCAAAGATCGTCCTATATTTAGAGCAGTTCGCTGGTTTACGTTTCACTCTACACTTACAAAGAAGAATTTCTATGTCTTGTACCCGTCGACCACGTTAACAGATACTGTAACTCGAGCCGCGATCGGAGATTACCCGCCGATAAAATCGATCGTGACTAAGCTAAGAAAATTATTAACGAGAAGAAACGGCAGATTGAAATGAGCGCCAATGCATCATTGCTAGCGCAAAGATGCGGCCTGTGACTCACTGTGGCGCACAGCCCATTATACGGCGGCGCTTTAATGCATCTATGGAAGCGAAGGTGGGCCGCGATAGTTTTGACTTGCAACAGTCGCCCTTTGGAGAACTTTTAGTCAAATATTTAGGAACCATCACACTCGCGACGCCGAAGAAGGATTGTATAACTGGCTGTAAAGAAACCGGCAACGATCAATGTCAGTGCAATGGATTCCACGAGACAGACCTGTATTGGTCCATTTGCAATACAGACCACCCTCAGTAGGTGCATTTGCAACAAATGAACAGCCCATTTGGCCACCCACTCGCTTGCACACTGTCTAGCGCACAGACATCAACGACCACAGACTGTCCCGCTGACATTTAACTTGGACCACTAGCCGGAGGACATATTCGGAGGAGGTCACCCCTCCTCAGCAACAATAACAGCTTAGCGATGCCGATTACCCCCGTGACGAGGACTGCGTTCTGTTTACAGAGCGAATTTTGACGACAGCGCCAGTAATCGGTGAGAAAAAACTCGAAAAATGCTGTTCCTCCGCAATAGGTATACCGGTTGGAGGCGACAACGCCTTTCCGGGCCCGAAAAGTCATCACCCCCGCAAACGCAGCTCAATTATCCGTGAAACGACTACGTAGAGTGCAAACACTCGTCCCGACACACGCCACAAAGTGAGCGTAATTTCGATGCAAATGTTGAATAATCGCTTGAATATTCATCACAGGTTGTAGTTGGTTAACATTGCAACAATGTAACTTAGGGCAGGCGTGGAGCTTCAGTTTTATCGGGATGCTTGAATCGCACGGATGATGCCACGGCCGAAGATCGCGAGGCTAAAATATAATGACATTATAGAGCGCTATCGCCCGGAGTTAATAGGTGCTAAATGGTGCAGGAAAACAGTGTAACATACGAACAAGAAGGCTGTTTTTATGGACGTTTTTGTTCGAACAATTGGCCGTCGGGGACATACCTAAGAACGCAGATGATGCCCGCGGGCATCAGCTTCCCGCTGTTCAAGAAGCGCTTTCCCATAATGCCGCCGAGGATTCCACTGACGCCGAGAAGGAGCGCATTGTTTTCCGTGTACGCGCCGTAGCCGGCGAGCAGTCCGGATACGACTCCAGCCACTAGAGATGGAACGCTTCCTATAATAGAACGATGATATAGATTGAATATATGAAAAACTCACCAGCTTTAAGGTATCCGATGAGGCCGCCGGTGAGAACGAGCGCGCCATAGGTCAATCCGAAGTAATCGGCCATTTTCTGCAAAGAATGGAGCAGAAAATAAACGAGAAAATCACACGAGCAAACGCGGCGGCGAAGGAGAAGAACGTGACGACGGGACGAGAACTCTGTAAATCGATGGAATAGTTTGTAGTCCAAGGAGTCCCCGTAAAGTGCGATAACCTATCAGTGCTCTATAATTTTACAGAAAGCACAATTATTTAGTTAACACATCAAAATTATTTATTCTTGAGGTGTTTGGAATTGGAAAGCTTCGAAGAACGCCATGAAACGTGCCATAATTCTTTGGCAATGAGCTTACAAAAGAATTCCGAATTGAGCGCAACGCCTGCCTCGGTAGCGCAGTAGGCAGCGCGTCAGTCTCATAATCTGAAGGTCGTGAGTTCGATCCTCACCCGGGGCAACTTTTTTTTCTTCGTCACTTCTTGACCCAAACAGACAATAGTCAACTCTGCAAAACCGGAAATGTACTTTGTAAGGCAGATCTTCCTCATTTGGGATTTTCGATCTTATTAGAGCAGGTCGTTCCTTGAAGTCTGTGATGCAATCGGAAGAAACGACGATTCCCCAACCCATCGACGATGCTCTACTGGACAAGGAGTTCACTGAGGACGGAGATAGTCGTCGTTCCAGTGCCGCGTGCGCGTGCATGGTCATCTCCGGCATCGTCTTCACTATTAGTCTCCTTATCGTAGGTTTCCTTGTAGCGTCCACTAGCAGGTCCACCTTTCTTTAGGCACTCGGCGCAGCTATCGGCATGGCCGTTTACGATACGTAGCACGACGGTAAGCTACACTTTATTCGCGATATTATTCACATATTAGCAGTTATGTACATGATAAATGACACTTAGAAAAGGTTGGCTTCCTTTCGCATGCGAATCTGTTTCCATTGCGGTAAACGGGTGAAAGCGTCTTTGCTCATCTTGAACACCTTCTCGAATTCCTCCGGGCAGAGATACCTCTCCAGGTGCTTCATGTCAGCTCCCTCAGGCAAGTCACGTTTCAGCAGCGATTCCAATGGCCAAAACCGAGTGCGTTCAGCGAGGAGAGATTCCAGGGACTCCGGCTTCTTTTCCTGTTCTTCTTCATTGGTTTCGAAAGGAGTCCACGATGGGAACAAAGCCTTGAAGGGAGCAGGCTCGTTGCTTCTGTAGATGACCGTAGCTGGACCTTTGCGGTCTTTCCAGAAACGCGTGGCCACTCGCAAAGCGAACGTAGAAATGGGCCCATCACTCCAGATCCACAAGGAGTTGCCTTGATCGACCAGTGTACAGTCGCTGAGGACGGACTGGAGGAAGGGGAACGCGCTGAACCGATAAGTTAGCGCTCCAGTCTTCTCTTCGCCTTCTGATTCGAATATTCGGTAGAACCTAGGCGGACGCCCTTTACTCCAACCATCAGGTCGAAGAATCTCCCACTGAATCCGCGGATCGCCATCAACTGCTTGGGATACTGTAAAGCCACTTGGTTTCCGAGCTTCGGCGAGTTTCAGAGTTCCGCTGATAGTTGGTGCGTCGCAATCGCAACCAAAGACTGTGAGTAATTCTTTCTTCGAATCGTCAAGGATCAGGTAGCTCGCTTGGGAGCGAAGAACCACCGGATGACTCACTTCTTCGGCGACTCTGAGAGAAGGGCGGGAGTTCCGTACCAGGAAAACATTGGTTCCAGTGCCTTTAATGACGAGGCGACCTTTGAACAGTCCGAGGAACACTTCTGGCTCGTAGTTCTGGAGCACACGGATGTGATTCCTTCTTTCTCGGTCCAAGTCCCTTAGAGCCAGAGCGCATACACCTTGTTCCTTAGGAGTTGTTGCTTTCCCGAGCCAGTAGAAGTAGGCCACTCGCTGCCTGCCAGTGTCATGGTCACGCTGTGTCCCGTCGAATTTTCGGACTCCTATGGTTACGAGTTGAGCAGAAAACAAAGGATATAAAAGTACCTTGACGTTCGACTCTGTACATCCACTTCACGACATAGCATCCCGATTCTTCGAACTCATCAAGGCCCTCTAATTGGACGAGGACCTCCCCCTTCAACTTCCAGAAGGCCAAGCTTTCGGTGTAGACGTTTTCATCATCGGAGCGGAGCTCGGTCTCTTCCAGAATGAGGACCGGTTCGATCGGTTCCAATGTGGATAGTCGAGCGCCCAGCTCGTCAGCGATCCGTTCTTCGTTTACTTCGTCATGAATCACCTCGCTCGGTGATGAGGTGGCGCGTCTGAAAGACAAAACAGAGTCATAAAGCAAACATACAACCCGCTACCGTTTGGGTGTAGAGTTCGGGGTCCGAGAAGCCCAATCGACGAATTTCCTCCGGAAAAGCTCGTCGTTCAAGCCCTGGAAGATCTTCCTGACGACAATCCAATCGCCTCTGCCCTCAGTCGTCTTCTGTCCCAGGATTAGATCGGCGCCCTCGATCGGCTGATTTCGCTAATCATGGATCATGTAAACAACACTTAAAGGGAAAGCTCTCACCAGCTGTTCCGCGTAATCCATCGCGCACTTCGCCGCGTTCCGATCGGCCGACCGCCCGACCCAAACATAGATCTCGGAGCCGAAGTCAAATATGAGGGTCTGAATAAAGAATTTGTTTGCTAACGTTTGACAAGAGCAACTGCACCTCATCTGGTTTCAAAATGGCGACGCGTGGCGCCTCTCCTCGAACCACCGACTGGATAGAAAAGTCTTCCGTGACTCGGAGAACAAGATTCGCCTTTTGGACGGCGAGATCCTCGAAGCAATCCTCAAGCAGAGCGAGTTCCCTGGGGACGGATTGCTCGTGGAAGCCGCCCAGCACCTTCCAGAAGTAGCTGGCTTCGGAGAGGACGGACTCAGGGACTTTTGCTGAACAGCCGAGCTCTCCGGTCGATGTAATGGTGAAGATAATCTGGGCTGCCTAGAATACCGTAATTCGATAAGTAGAAGAAGATGCAGGTCATACCGCTGATTTCTCCCTAAGATTCGCGAATTCTCCAATGTATTGGAAGAGGCGATCCGGTAGAACAAGGATGTACACAGCGCAGGGATTCACTGAATTTGCTCTTGGAGCTACTAGCCGGACGTCTGGTCGTACATCGCCTAATATTCCAATTACTTAATAACATGTTTGAGTCCTTCCTACTTACCCTTGATTCTGATGAGCATGACACTAGGATACGGCGATGTCGTGTCACATTTCTTCAGCTGGACGGCCGAGAAATCTTCTTTTGCTTGCAGGCCGGCCTTTGCGCTAGCTTCCGAGTCGCCTTTCTTCTGGCGATAGTCCACAGGAAGGTCTTTGTCGCTCGTGGCCTCTACATTCTTCGTTAGGACAGGAACCGATTTTCGAGAGTTCTTCGTTGGTGGACGGCCAGGGCGGCGGGCGCGTTGAAGTTGCGGAGGAGATATGCTGAAAGTGAAGTTATTATGATAGAAACTAACAATATAGATGATTATATTGCCGAACAACAAAAATTTCATACAAGTTATGCACTCCAGCTTTGCTAGAAGTAGGAAATGCGATAAAAACCATGGAATTAGAAAAAAAATAAAGAGGAATAAAGTATAAATACAACGACTACTTTCGACCGCTACATTATCACGACTCTGAATCGCCAATTGGCAAACAATATAGCACGCTCTATGAAAAGAAAACAAAAATCTCTCCTTTTCATCGTACAGTAACCGAAAGAAAGCAAGCAGGAACAAGCCTGGACGATAATTTGACGGGGAATAAAGCGATCCATCACCTAGATCCTTGTTGGAACGCGAGTTTTGTCATTTCAAAAACAACTTCGCCCATCAACTTCAAAAACAAACGCCAGCGTAACGTCATAACAAACAAAAGGGTGGCCAGCGATCCCCAAAAAACGCGAAAGAATGAATGCGACTCACCGATCGTCATTTCCCACCACAGAGTCGAAATCCTCCACGTTCAACTGTGTCGCGGGCGTCTTCTGCTCAACATCGGAGCTGAAGAACTTGTCCATGCCCCTGTCGATGCGAACGGGCGTCGAGTTGGCGGATTTCGGCCGTGGAACGAAGCCTGTCGCCTTCTCCAGCCTCTTCGTCGAGCTGAGCATCTGCAGGTCCGTCTCCGGAGTCTTCACACGGTTCCGCCACCCTTCCGAGGACTGAAACGCTTGAATGATAAGGACTTCATTGATTTCGTCACCTGGAGAAGCGCCGATTTCCGCGCGCTGAGTCCGGAGCCGACGGAGACACTGAAGGGTCGTGGCGTGGACTCGGCTCCGGCGGTCGGCTTCCTCCATCGGCACTGGTCGTCGGTGATCGCGCTGAGACGATCGGAGATCGAGGGCGAACAGCGCACGGTTGCCATCTGCGGCGTCGTTTTGGTCGGAGTGACGAGCATTTCCCTTTCCGGGGCCGCGGCACTACTGATTCAGATCTGAGCGGCTGCGCCCCTCCCTCGGCGGCAGTCTAAACAAGTCCGCCCTTAGCCCTTGTACAACAGCGCGAATCGCCACTTACCAGCTGCAGTCGGCTCTATTTACCGATGGGGTCTTGTTTGGGGTTGTCGGCGGAGCTGTAATTGACAAGAATACGGAGTGGTCAAAGAAAACACACAGCAAATCAGTATACAGTAGTCTCAAGTTCTCTGCTTGAGGATGGCGAGCGCGCGAGGCTTACGTGCATTCTACTGATTGCGAGGGAGCTTGAAACGGGGATGCCTTCTTACAAAATGTTACAAATCGGTTGTTGTGAAATGTGTTCTTGGATGAGCTACTGGTAGAGTATGGAGAACACTTCAAAAGTAGGATGAAGAACCCGCCAATAGTCATAGATCAACACGAGTTGTCAGTGAACCATAACCAACTGCACGAGAACACATTTTCCTTTCATGTTTATCGCGTAAAAGCATAGTGTCCCATCCATCTAGTTTTCTTCAAGGTCAACGTCAAGGAACACTTAGCGCTCAATAACTTTCGAGGTGTTGAACACATGTCATAAACTTGATGGAACAAGCTCTCTATTTGAGTTTCTCTTCTTTCGCGGTTGAGTGCTCAAGAAAGACAGCGTGAAAGTGCTCCACCGATTCTATGGGAGAGCCACATACTTCTGCCACTACTTGCATTACAGTACCTCTATCGATGTCGTGGAGCTGATCGGGTTCTTCAATGTAAAGTGTTTTTGAAGGTGACAGTGATACAGGATGTTTTGCTAAGTGGAAACTTTGATTTTAACAAATCTTGACAACCTCCTTCTTCTGTGTATAACGGCTAGGATCTTATAAGTGCATGAGGCATTCCAATTCGAGATGGCTCTAAGCAATATATTTGGAATTTTTCCCTTAAAGTAGAGTTAAGAACATAAGACGATTATGAGCTCGAAAATAAGAAGATCTTTACCAAAATTTCAGGATAGGGAAGGTACAGAACATCTTCAAGCATAAGGGCCGAATCAAATTGTCTCCCGTTTGACCAGTCAGATCCTTCAGGGAGGGTGGACTGAACAGATAAAATCACCACTTACCGGTCACGAAGCTTTCCCTTCTGTTTGGCAAAGGGGTCCAGTTATGGGTGGTAGTAAGGCGACGAGAGCGGAGAGAGCTGCACCCGGCGAATCAAGGTCACATCAGCTGATTATCACTGGCAGTGGGCACCCCGCCAAGATGGCCTCATTTGCATATCCTCGGCGGTACTTCGGGGAACAAAGCGGAGCGGAGAAAGGTTCTGACGACAACGGCGACGGCGGCGATCTCTCGCGCTGATTAGAGTGCGCCGGAGTTTGAATCGCTTCGAAGTGAAAGCGTTCTGTTATCCCGGTGCACGGACCCTTAAGGTACGAGTTGTTGAAGTAGCCCTTCAATAGGGACCCGCAAACAAACGGACACGAGCGCGCGCCAGAACACACGAAAAACAGGACGAAAACAAAACGCGGCGCTACAAAAGAAAAGTCAAAAGAGGCGGAAAAAGAGCCCCAAGGTCGCGGTGGGCAGCTGCCGCCGCCGGTACATCTGCGTGCGAGTGTCGTCGCTGAAAAAACAATTTAAAAGGCGGCGGTGGCGGATTGAGTCGCCGTTTCGTGTTTGAGGTCAATTGGGGATCATACAACAAAAAGGACACGTTTGGGTCGTTTGAATGCGTGTTGAAGGAGGTGCGGAGACGGAGGCCATGTTTCAATTTCTGAGTTTCTTAGATGTTTGGGGCATCTCATAGAAAACATAGGGAATAATAGGCCTGGAACCGAAAAATCAACATTCCTGAAGATTAGTAGGTTCTGTTTATTACCCTACGACGGTTTTAAGGGGCGCGAAAACGACATCGGAGAAGCAATAACGGGTGACCTATCTCATGAGAATATGGAGTAGCGGTAGTTGCTGGGAATTCGTAAAACATTGCGATTTTAGAAGCAACGAATGTTTGCTTTATTGAGGCAAACAAACCGATTATCGTCCATCAAAGCCCACAAAATATACTCCATTTTAACTGGATTAGCTCCTGTGAAATGTGTGATCCTTGCGCTTCACAGGAACACCCCTTGAAACCCTACGTGGCCTACGATCTAAGTGTTCAGTCCACAAGAAGGAAAAGTTGTTTGGTGCTCGCTTGCTCGCATTCATATTTATAATGGTCATTACGGTTTAACGATGACTGTTTACTTTCCATCCACGTGAAGAGCGTTTGGGTGCCTAGCACGGGGCAAGTGTCGACGCTACCACAAAAAGTAACCCTGTTGATAAGTTTTTTGCCGAAGCGATTAATGCCTCAAGCTACTGGGACGCGCAGATGAGTTTGAAACGTACCCACTTGTACTGTTCCTTGTGTTAAATTCTGTTAAGTTAAGTTTGCTGTTAAGTTCTTAAAAAACTCAAGAAATCATCTACGTATGCTCAGCTGTCTTTGTTTTCCAGCTCCTGTCAATCAACCTAGTGGAAAAGCGAATTCGAAAGAAACGCGCGCCATCGAAATTCATTAATATTGAGATTATGCATGGGGTGATTAAAAAAACGCACGACGCCAAAACATTCAGCAAGATTGAATCTATAATGAAGACTTTGTTTTCCAACCTAGAGAGAAGAAGGAAGAAAGTCAGAAATCGTGACATGTTCTTCTAAAACTGAAAACGGCCCTAGGCTGCTTATTGTGCATGCTCTTATCAAGTAATACACCCAGTGACATATTGCACATGGGTTCTCTCATACCTTCATATGCATAATCGGATTAGATGAGTCATGCTACCGAGTCTTCAGTTGACCTCACAAAGTGGCGAACCCCATCAGAACAAAAACTACGAGATTGGTAGCTTGGGCCATGCTATATGCAGATGAAATGGCCAATTTCCGTAGTCACGGGCGTATTCCATTTTCTCTAAAAGGCTTTTAGGAATGACAGCTCATGGAAGTGATATATAGGATGAGCTGGAAGGGACTGACCGGGGCCGTTCTTCCATTCATAGTCAGTTAGAGGACATCCGTTCTCTGTTCAGTGATGAATAGTCGATCACTGTTCATTGGCAAACTTATAAGTAACTAGGTTACTGCAAATAGGCACTCGTACTGAACGGTTTCCATGGCTATCATCAACTGTTTATCGATGGCTGCATCGGATCATCAATCGATCATTCTAGGGGTCACTCGTGAACGAAACGCTTTATCACTGTCACCGTTGCGATGTGTATCCAGCGCGTGCGGGCAAAACAAAGTACTAGAGGAAGTCTGGTAAACTCAAGAAGCGGTGGGGAGTGAGCCATGCGTAGCACCTTTTCAAAAGCAAAAGAAACGTTTATCAGCGAAAAGATAACAAGCGGAGATTCCCAGCGACGTAAGCGGTGGCGCTAATGATACGACTTTTTACTTTTATCGTTTTCTTTTCATTTGCTACGGTGCTTCAGGAAATTGAGGAAAATCCAGGAGAAAATGCAATCAGGAGATGGTTATGCTATAGGTGTTATGGGCCATAGGTGTTGGACAATTGGTGTTAAGTAGGTTACACTAACATAAGCACAAAAACTGAGGAAAACTGGAACAAGATGCTAAAAAACTGTGTCAAGCCAAATGAGGGAGAAGAGCTTAGGAAATGCAAGTTAATAATGAGATCCTGGCCCAGAAGTCGTGAAGGATGTAGTCAATTCACAATAGCCCAAATGGTCATTCACAATGGTTCTGAAAAATATTCACGAGGGTCGGGCAAACCCTACTTAATCAGGATCAGTGGCACTGTCACGTATGACTGCATAAAAATCACGTCATAAAACAAACAACTATCCAGCACGACAAACTAACGTCTTTCCTAAACCCTTTTTCCGTCCTTATGATTCAATATTCCACTCACAACACGAAATAAAATGACTTTGGCGATATTTCTAACCCTGAATTCTATCTAAAAGTCCATCTCCGCCCTAATTACCCTTCTGGGAGAACCTAACTTAAACGACCACGATCTCCATGACCTCATCTTGTCGCCAGCTGGTCGCCTGTTTAACATGATCGACACGCACCTTCTTTGTCGACTCAAACCAGGACGGATTATCGCCCGAGCGCTCGTCCCGGAGTTCAGCAGACAAAGTGACTCTGCACTAAGAACGCACCAGCGGCAACGTCCAATAAGTCGCCGCTCAGTCCACGAGACGTATAGACACAACACCATGGGCTGCATCCAGAAGGAGAAGAAGCAGTCGACAGCTTGTCCGCGGCGAATGGCGCGTGGGCCGCGCCGCAATATGTCACAAAGCGCTGGGAAGCACGCAATAAACGCGATTCCTGTTTTCGGGTTTTTGACGACGATTCTGCGTCGTCGAAGCGCTTTTTTGACGTCCGACTGGCGGCGAAGCCGAACCGCGGATTCGATTAGCTCGGTGCGCGGGGGAGGCGAGCGAATCGATTAATTATTACGCATTCACCGTAATTATGAGGTCCCCCCGGCGGTGAGGACAGCCGAACGAAGGTCAACGGCGTCGTTATACGGTTCGGAGGAGGCGGAAGAGGAGTCGTGTTCCCGGCGACGACGACGCCGGTGTTGGCGCGCGCCCCTCTTGTTGCATAAGCGACGAAGGGGGAGAGGGGGAACTCGATAGGGTGACCGGGACGGCGGTCATTAGGTAGAGGAAGGCGTGAGCCGAGCAAGCCTCTTCTCCCCGGAGCAGATGAATTATGGAGGGACAGGTGTGCGCGGGATGGAATCTGGAAATGCGACGGTCGAAAGGGAAGAGTAGGGATGTTTGCACAATAATCGGATCATCGAGGGACCGAGGGCCTTTGTTCGATTCCGAAGCGCTGTTTTCACGTAGCGCCGAACAATGGAAAGGCGGTTTTTGGAGAGACCAAATTAGTTCTGGCGGCGTTAATTCAGTTTCGTACAGTATCAAGGGTGGACGATTCACATTTCAATGTCAAATTAAAACGTTTTTTGGGAAGGTTGGTTATGATGGAGATACAAGAGAGCGTGACGATGAAGACAAAGGTTATTTTGAACACATGCACTTATCCTTCCACGAACGTTCGTGACCCAAGAAGTAGTGTGTTTACTTGTGTAAATAGCCGTAACAACGGAAAACAACATAATGAACTTTGCATGTGGTAGAATTATTTGCAGAAGGCCTCAAAAGCCTCGAAAGTAGAAAAAATACAACTGCGATATCCTTCTTTACCTATGCCTATAAGAAGAATAAGCTATACCTACCCTTCTTACCCTTGACTTTTCAGTCTCCAGAGCATAAGGATTCCAATCAAGTTTCAATTCTCTTTGATCTTAAGCTGTAAAGCAAGTTTCAGTCTTTACAGGAAATTTTCCAGATTCCAAATTCCACTTTTCAGAACAGTCTACCACACTTAACCCTAAAAAAATCTTTTGCAAATCACAAGCATAAAAACAATCAAATGTAACATCCTAGCGCGCCGAACTGACTAGACCATAGGAGCCGCAATCAGTGATGGGCAACTGGCTGAAAATCTAAACGAGCTCGAGCACGAGCATGCTCGCTTTCATAAAATTAACCGAGCTCGTATTGCTCAACTTGTGCTCGACTCGTTCCCATGGCCGGAATCTTAGAATTTAAAAGAAATGCTGTACTATTCAAGGATCTCAACCTGGATGGTCCTCTTATAAGTGTGTTGTTTCTACCACATAGTCTATCAGATTTTAGCCTTTATACTCTCACCGTACCTTACCTTTAAGTCTCAAAAGTTGAATACGTTTCAGAGCACTTTAAGACCTTTACTCTAACTCTTTACTCTGTTTACAGTAAAATTATTACAGGAAAATGTAAAGGTTACTAGCAACAAAATAAATCAGAATTTCAGTTATTTCTCAGCGTGTTTTCCACATCACAAGATAAGGCCAAAATCGCGACTTGCTTCCCACAAATTTATTGAGAAAATCCCACCAAATCAATCGCCAATGCTAGTGCAGTCCAGCAACAAACGCCCACCAAATGATAGATGTTCCCGGATAATGGAGTTTGTTAAGTCCCACAAATTCTGAGAGGGAATCCCGAGAGTTAAGAATTTTTCCAGCACCGCCTTCAGCGAATCTTCCGCTACAACCATAATTAAATTTACGGTGAACACTGCTGCATGCCCCTAGGCAAGGGGCAGAACCAAGCAGATCCCCACGATTCAGCAAGATCTCCGGCGCGTGACAGAGCAGGAAGTTTGGCGTGTTTTTCCAAGTCGCTGAAGGGACCGAAGACCAAGGAAACAAATAGAGTCTGGAGGCAAGAACCATCGGGACCGAGCAGCAGACGCCTGGAGGAGCCGGGCAAGGCGCAAACGCGGAACCCAACTGTAGTAGTGGTTCGATTGACTCCGTCCTAAAGGTCGTCTGTCTTCGAAACGTGCAAACTACTTTTGCGGAGGAAAAAGATGACAAATGGCTGGAACTGCACGTGATTTATGTATTTCAGTGCACTTAAGGTGTCACTCCACTGACGACGGCTTCCCATGAGCGCATTTCCGTATTCGTCTGATCTCGTTTCCGAGGAACACTTGAAAACAGGTGGCTCCGCCGATCCGGCCATCAGCAGTTGACATCTTCATTTTTCAGTTATTTAGCAAAAAACACGCCACCCTTGTTTCCAATGGAGTGCATCCAATGACCAAAGTAAAAACGGGTGGGTGCCTTGTTTTGTCCAGAGACAAGGGGGGGGGGGAAGTGTGCTGATTCAGCTAATTAGTTTACGCTGTGTGGACCGCGACAAAAACAAAAACACTACTAATGAATGTATGCGCTTTAGTCTAGGTTGCCATTGCGATGAGACATAATAAGGCTATAGACACTTGGACAGCGCCTACGTCTGTGTGTATGACTCATTTTTAAATGGACTGCAGAAGGCGTGGAATGACGGAAAGACTTGAAATGGGAATTAAAAGGATCGCCGTGGCTTAAGTGAGAAGGCTAAGGCGTGCTTCTGTTTAATTGTTTCTGAGTCTGAGACACTGTCTTTGTCTATTTAAGCGTCTTTCTTAAATGAGACATAGGATACGGTCAGTTGACCTAACAATAAGCGTCTAGAGACGGTGAGATAGGTCTTAGACTTCTTGGACATGGAAATAAGCTTCTAAATACCTTATAAAGCTCAACTGATAGGGTTATAACCTATGATTGAATATTTCTTCAAGTTAATTCTGAAAATTGCGACAGAATCTCGTTTTTCCATCTGAGATCCAAAAAAAACATAAAATAGGTGTTTTACTTTTAAAAGACTTAAAATACGGTCAGAAGACTGCAAGACAACCTTTTACAGGATATGCTGAATCAAATCTTGTATTTGTTGTTCTCCAAAAGGCCAGTAGATCCTTAGAAATTGGCGTTTAGAGATTAGACGTTTAGAGATTAAACTCTGGTGATGCAATTCTCAAAATTCATTTTTCTATTCAATATTTCCTCTTAAAAATCCATAAATTTGTCCCTCAACCAAACAAAATCCTGCCTTTCCAGTCGAGACCCAAAAAACCCACTCCTGCAGCTTCTGCCCTCATGACCTCTTCTGGCGCCAAATTCACTCTTCGCCGACGACAGTAAACACATCACGGCCATGTTTTGACCATCTCGCAGACAAGCCGTCTGGCAGCCGCGCGGCTCCTTCAAAGACAGAAGGCCGTATCCCTCGAGGGCGGTGACCGTAAACAGACCCGTTTACTGTAATGGCGAGAGCGTTTAGGCTCCCGCCACGACTGACCTGACCCGCCGCAAACGCGGGTTTTCCTCTTTTCCCACATTAGAGAAACGTTCGTTTTGAATGCGTAATTAGTTTCTTTGCCGCAGCGGCTAGCGCGATCGGCGTACGACGCGTGTGTGTGGAGTACGCGCGCGGCTACGGTACCTGGACGTCGCCGGGGACGTAGACGTTGCTGTTTTGCGCTTTCGTAGTCGCACTGGTCGATGAACGCGGGCTGCTCGTGGCCGTCTTTGTCGTTTTCGCGGGAGGGCGGCTGGGAAATTCGACCGAGCCGGTCAGAACGCACTGGAGGTCCCGGTGGGCTAGTAGTCGAGCTCTGTGCGTGGAATTTGGGCTCGAGAGCGATGTGATACAATTCTATGAACGGCATATTAAGTGAGTGATATATTTCTAATAAGCTGATTAGACTGTGTTTTTTTGTGTTTTTCGTCACGGTGGCATTAAGAAGATGGGAAAATCTGGATTTAAGCTTTGGAAGCGTGAATTGATCAGGCGTTCATGTCCGTTCAGGAGATGTTTCTATGCTAAAGCTAGCTTCTTGACCTTGTTGAGGCTGCCTAAGCTACTATAAAGGGCGAGCAGTGACGTACACTCTCGCAACGCAACAAAAACCCGAAAAGGTGGGGAGGATGCATTAGCCCGTCTGCAAATAGCCGCTAATGCACACTTTCCAAATGTATGTAGAAAGTACGATTTGAAAGCCCATAACGGCCAGTGACTAACGGGTATGAGAAAAGTTCTTCATATACAATTCTCGGACTCAAAGGTCATTACAGCACGAAAAAGCCTAATTCGTTCTACTTGTTTACTACTCGCGTGCACCCTTCGCGTGGCACTATTTTCCGTTTCTCGGAAGCACAAACCGCTTAGTCACGTAGTCGCGCAGAAGTAGGAGACGATGTCCTTGTCAGGCACGTCGTGGCAAAATCCAATTCATCGCTTGGACTGGGCGAACGGCTATGTCTAGACCTTTTGTTCTAGGTGAATGGGTGGCAAAGTACTTGTGAGAGGATCGGACCAAGCTTGGTGTCGAGAAGGCCACGTTTCCAAAGCCTTAGCCATTCGCTCAAACCCACTTTTTGCTTACCACTCTCTCTGCTGAACTCCAAGATGTCTCCGTGTCCTACTAAAATTAGTAGAGCTAACTTCCCTGAAAATCCGGCTATCCTAAGCTTAATAACGCGCCACGTCCTCCGCATTTGGAGTGGCGTTTGTAGTGTGGGAATAATGTCGGGCTCACAAGCACGCAACACATTGTTGTCACAATTCCACGATGTCTGTTTGTCGAACTTTCGCTTGCGGCTTTGGCGGTAGAGACCCAGTTCTCGTCACGCATAGGAATTGAGCCAATTTTCGTCCGTTTTCCGGGGCAGCTCAAGAGAGTGGGTTGTTTTTGTGTGCCTTAGCGAGATAGCATTCCGAGTAGCTGTGTCGAGATCATTACTTTGAGCGTGTGCTTGGATTTGCGTTAGGCCGAGAGTTTTCCTGGGTTTTCAGTTTTTAAGGCTTATGGCAAAAGCGAGAAAAAAAGAATGGTTTTATGATATGTAGATTTCTATCTCTTCTGTCATAACAATAAGTGCGTTAAGATAATGTACAACCAAAAGGGCAAATTAAACGCTGGAACACGTTATTCAGTTTTCTTTATCAACCACTGTGTAAAAAGGTTTTTCATGTATCAAATCGAAAACTTTTTTTAAATTTTAATTAAATAATTCCCAATATCCCTCAAGAAACGCAAAGACCCCTGCTCTCTACATCATTATATCACTTGTGTAAATTTATGTCCCACAACCTTTGATCTTACTTCCTCACTTACGCGAGAACTTTGTTAAAGTTTCCTTCACAATTCCATTGGACAGGCAATTGTAATGAACAATTGTACTCGTTAATTCCATGAAAAAAGTATATCTAAAATGCGATTTGTGTTCACCCAAGTACAAAGGTACCAATTTCAAACGACATTTCATCTAGCACTCAGCTCTTGCTTATCCATGTCCGTTATTTTGATTGTAAATGCCGAGGCTTACAGAAGTTCACCCTTTACCAACCAAATGGCTCTTTCCTCTTTTCATACAAATAGGCTAAACTATTGGAAAAATCTTACTTTCAATAAGAAAACACTGCTTAAATCCGAAGAGTGTCCTGTTGGGAGTGTCCTTCTTTATTCGTTGTGTGAAGAGAAATATCATAATAAAGCAAGAAACTTTGTGTGAAAATGTTAAATGAGATCCATAACGCAGTATGCCTCCCATTGTGTTACTCCATTGTTGTTACATTAAGTAGAAATATTATAGAAACTGTAAAGTACAGAAGTGTGAGAATTGCTTTTCATTACGCTTCCCATTGTGTTACTCAATGGAGTAGGCGTCCCAGCATTCAACGCGCTACTGAGCATATTGCTCATGCTCATCATATACTGATTTCTGCCTCCTTACAGGCGTGCAGGCCGATGAATAACCGTTCGTGTCGGAAGCGGCGTTGCGACGACGACGCGGCGGCCAAGGGCTCCGACCTGAACGAGTCGATGGGGCATTCAACATCGCTGACGGTAGCCGACTTCGACGATGAACTCAAGAAGGACCTCGAACCTGGGTTTGTGGATAAGGTACTCGTCGTGTATCGGGAGGTGCGCAAGGAGTACGAGCAGATGATCCGGAAGGAGGGCGCCGTAAGGAAGTAGTCCTAGAGCGCGAGCACAGATCGGTTTCAGGCGAAATGGAACGAGACGGTGAAGTCGGAATTCCGATCGCCGAGGCCTAAGTCCGCGGGGAACCTGCAAGCCTTCCGGAAACCACTCTCCAAGAAAGAGGCCGCCCAAGCAGGAGGCTTAGAAACCGAGTGCACCACAAACGCTTCCACACACGAAGTGCTCCGCTGCCGGCACTTCTACCTTCCTCGGGTCCAGGCGCTTCCTCCCATGCAGTACTGGACTCACACCGACATGAACATCCACGTCAGTTTCTGGCGCCCAGGGCGACGAGAAAATGGGCGATGTTTAGGCAGATGACGAGAGAACGCTCTCACACATTCCCTACATGGACGATACGGTGCTGAGTCACGATTTCGGCGACGAGCTCCTGGAGACCTTCGAGGAGGGCATCCATGGGATCCACGAGAACCACGGGTATATCAACGACTGGATCCTGCACCGAGTGGTCCAAGGCGTCCTCAAGAAGCACCCAGAGACAAGTGAGGAGACCAGTTCTACGTGTCGTCTACATGTCTTCTAGAGCTCATGAGCATCTTCATGGCCATCCATCTCAAGTTTCCAAACAAGGGATCTGTCAGGCATCTCTACTTCACCTATACGGACATCCGAGTGCGATTCGATCCTTCTACGGCTGTGATGCACGTGGCGCCCTACTTGAAGCATGAGAACGCAAATCTTGATTGGGGATCGATGGCTGCGGAAGTGCTCAACAGCTTCGAGACACTAGCCTGTCCGAGGTGTCTAGTCTACGACTGCGAGATCCATGCTCCCGGTAGGTCTTTGTTTCCCTAGAGTACCAAGTATCTGTTACATGCACTTCACTGTTTTGGACGTATGTAAACCAGGAATTACAAACATCCCAGGTCCGAACAATGGCTCTTTAGCACAGGGAACAATATCTAAAGCTTGTTGTTGCCTCGTTGTTGTTTTGCGAGACCAATCATCAGATCACTGACGTAGCCAGACGGTGCTGGATGCAAACAAAAGATTAGTCGTTGTTTTGAATGGTACGGTACACATGACCGGAATCTGACAAACAAAAACTATACAAGTTTGATGGTTGACCGATTCTGATGATGGTTTTTTAAACAATTTCAAACAGCGTATCGACTTCTTTTTGGACCACCATTTTGTATCCGTACACCGACACTTAAAGAGAAGTTGCGAGATTCTATTTAAAAAAGGCGCATTGAGCCTTATGAGTTGTATGTTTTAAAAAACTTTAACACGTTAATCTCGCAATCTGCCGACATCCAATATATTTCCTTTAAAGGCTTAACAACCTGTCTTTACTGTAGCTCAAATTTGCATCTTAAAAACGTAGTCACAATAAGTAGTTCAGTATCTTCCACTTTGAGGGATTTTCACTTCGAGGGCAAACACTTAAGTGTGAACTAGAGTTCTTGACTAGAAGTCATATTTTCATCTCAATCTAGGAACTAATAACATACATATTGCTTCAAGAACGATGAATTGTTAACTGAACAGATAAGGCTTTCAACCAAGTCCTTGAGATTCTAGCTATGGACTTACCAACAAGTAAACAGTTAAGTCCAATAAAAGTCCAATTGAAAGACGAATAAGATTCGTCAGGAGTTCGGTCGCAAGCTAGCAGGTGTCAAGCAGTGGGAGGTCGCCAAAGCATCCGCCGCCTTGTTCCTCAAATAACATTTCTATTTATGCTTTCTTTAGCGTCATCACATAAGTCGGCTGGAACGCCTACCTCGCGTGGTGACGCATTTTTCGCCAATGAGCTAAAACGGGACAAGCACGTCCGTGTTCATGGGCGCTCAATTATGACTCAAAGAGAGCTCCGTGTGCTAAAGAACATGTCTTTCCAGACCATCTAGAAGGACGGATAGCCTCCAAGAAGCGCAACAAATGCAAGAACCTTAATGGCTGCGGGAACAACTGCTACATGCAGAACCGCATCTCCCACGAATCCAACGGGCACCACAACGGTCTTAGCATCGACATCAAGGAGGAGAACCGCGACTTCCCGGTCAAAACGAAAGCGCTCATCTCGATGCTGAGGCTAGCATTCAACGATGACTACTGTAGGATAACGGAAACGGTGAACAAGTCGACGAGGGTGCAATACTCCTGCTGCGACATCCAGTGGTACTGCATAAAGTCGTCTCCTGTGTCACCGAGAGGGGACCTCATGAGTCCACATAAGAAGAAAAAGTAGGTTTGAGGAAGGTCAGGGATGTACTCGATGGTTTGTGGGAAGATATGACACTTTCAAGGAGATTTCTCGAACTGTGGAGTCTCCGATGTAGCTCATCCCCACAAGCAATGCTACACTACCTTAGTCATATTAGATCATGTAAGCGTCAATATCCCGTTTTAGGAGCGCAGCCCAGCAGCACAGGCTCTTCCGTGCCGTGAAGTGGAGTACGGACCAGGGAGAAGTGAAGAACAAGAAGCCCTACAGGGCATGCAACCACCCCGGTATCTGCTCCAAAGACAACGGCTGTCCTTGTGTGGCGGTAGACAACCTCTGCACAAAGTACTGTGGTTGCGGGGTCGGCTGCAAGTACCTCTTCCCCGGGTGCAGATGCGCTCCCGGTAACTGCCGCACGAAGCAGTGCCAGTGCTTCTACGCGAGTTGGGAGTGCGACCCGGACATCTGCAAGTCGTGTCAGTGCGGTGGCGAAGGCGACAACATCTGCAAGAACATCTCCATTCAAAGAGGCATGCAGAAGAGGCTCGTCATAGCTCCTTCCCAGGTGGCCGGCTGGGGGTGCTTCGCCGCCGACGCCATTGAGAAGAACGACTTCATCTCGGAGTACTGTGGAGAGCTCATCTCGAGTCAGGAGTCCGAGAGGCGTGGAATCATCTATGACAAAGTGAAGACCAGCTATCTCTTTGGTAAGGTTTCAACCCTAGTTAGGAGATGTGGTGAATGGAAGACACTCTGACTGTGCAAAGGCACCTCACGTCTCAAAGTGTCTTTCAGACATGAGACGTCTCAATAGATTCAAGACTTGTCTGGCCACAGTATCAGACGTCCACCGCGTGCAAGCGAGACACCCCAAAACGTCTGCGTCTATATACATGTCCCATGCTCATGAACGACTTTCCAGGTCTCAACGACGAGCAAACCGTCGATGCCACTCGAAAAGGCAACCTTATCCGATTCGCGAACCACTCTAAATTCCCTAACTGCCGAACGAAGGTGATGGTCGTCAACGGAGACCACAAGATCGGCATCTTCGCCCTCCGCAACATAGCGATGGGGGAAGAGCTCTTCTTCGACTACAGCTACAACAAGAACCAGATCGTCGAGTTCGTCTCCAAGGAACTGAACCGCGGCTAGCCGCTCCTACCTCTCCCTACTAGACCTTCCCTCACTTGTCCAGCGACTTCCCTAACATCACCGACTGCCTTGAGACTTTTACACACGTTCTTTCTCAGTACTTTGTCACCCAGTACTTTCTATCCCCGTGCTAAGTTATTCGTCTGACGAGCCAAGTATAAAAAAGCCACTGTGACTCAATAAAGTCGTTAGATCCGTCGATCATCAACGTTTCTCGCAGCCTGGGCTCAAATCAACCTACTTCTGAGCTGCTCCCTCTATAGCTCTCGAAATTGCTTTCACTGCCCGCTTTCCCATCTTAAAAAGACTCAGCAACGCATTAAGCAATTCTTATTCGTCACGCACAGCTTGTGTATAAGACAACGGTGAGATCAATGCCGCCTACTGACGCTTGGTAGTCTTCCCAGGACCAGAGGACATCAGAGCCCTAAAATCGATCAAATGCATATACGAATGATACGTTAGATTTTGTGTCCTTTAAATGTGGGTTTAAATAAGAAAAACAGTTACATTGACAACGAAAAGACCATAGTCAAGAACTCCTCGTAGCCGACGGTGATCTGGCCGTCCCGGTCCGTGTCCTTGTCGCGGAATGAGGCCGTGAGGGTTTGGAGCACAACCATAAGCTATAATAGGCTACTTGAGGAGAAGTTGAGGATTGAGAGACCAACCTGGATGAAATCGTCAAAGTTTACCGAGTTAGTATGCGTCCGGTCGAACTTCCGGATAAGGATGTTGACGAACTGAGGACTCAGCCTATATCCTGAAAGCGAAAAGGTAGCCAAAGAAGTAAATACTGTTTTTAGAGTCTTGGGCTCTCTATATGGTGCAATGGAATACATTGGGGCGACAAAATAATGCTTACCGAATTGAGTGAGCGCCTGGTTCAACTCCCCATGGTCGATGTTCCCAGAATTATCCCGGTCGAACGATCGGAAGCAGTTAGTCCATTGGTTCACGTAGTTCCACAGAGCCTGGAATTCGGCGAAGTTGATAGCTCCATCGTTGTTGGAATCAAACATTCCTAAATTACTACTGTGTTTGATAAAAGTGAATACAATCTTACCAATCATGAGCCGGCAAGTTTCAGGATTGAACGGACTCCAAGTGCCATTAGAGAGCGCGGACTGGAGCTCATCGACGCTAATTTGGCCCGAGCGGTCGCGGTCGACTCGCTGGAAGATCTGCAGGAGATTCGGCTGCTGCATCGCCTGGAATGAAGAAGAATAGAAGTGAGCGTAAACATAAAAATGGAAAGCAGCACGAGTTGCGAGTGATTACTCAGCGCCTGACCCTGACGACTTTCACAGAAACCGGTTAATTTCTTATCGACATGATGAAACACGAGTAGTCATGCGCTGCAGCTGTATATGTAGAACGGGAGCAGTAGTAACGGAACACATAAATCAGCGGGAGAAGATGAGTCAGGCAGCGGATCGCGCGGTGAGCTGTCACGATCAATACGCACGCGGCCAGTGATTGTGATGTGGTCTGATGTGGAAGGGTACTTGGGAGACGTGTGAAACAGAACACCATGCATGGAGTGGGACCCCTTTAGAAGTCAACGTCAAGGCACACTTGAAATTAGAAGCGCTGTGAAGGAAAATACCGGGTCAAATTAATAAAATGGTAAGGGCGGAAGAGGACAGAAGCTTAGGGAGCAAAAATCAGAAAGACATTCAAAAATTATAGGGGAGGCAGCTATAAAACAACATGGGTTTCATTTCCACATTAGAACAGGACATAAAAAACTTTTGATCCATAGAGCCACGCACTTTAGGGAGTGCATAAACCAAGAAGAACCAAACCAGTACGAGCCTTTGCGCAAGACTGAGAGAGCGGCTTTGCTGCCTGTTTGTGAGTAAGGGCGACCTTGGCGACGCGGCGGTCGGAAAACACGCGAAGGACAACAAGCGCTCGGAAGAAAACATCCAAACAACTTTCGAAACAGCAGCTTGAAGGTGACAAACTGACCAACAGCGACAGCTGAATAGATTTTCCTGAGAGTGGTGGAAGGCCGACAAGCGGTGCAAGTCGGGAAGACGAACAAGGCGACACCGCGACGAGCATCCTAAACCGTCTGGGAGACAAACGACCGAAACAAACCTCCACAGTTCGGTCCAGCTGTGAGACTACTGATAAGGCGGCGAGATCCTCTATTTATTCTCAACTTGAGCCCGTAGAGACGAGGGCGACCGCTCTGTTCATAGCGGCGGATAGGTGACGTGGACAAGCAGGCTAGTAGATTGCGAAACGAAAGCAGCTGCAACGGCAAAGTACGTGCGTGTTCTTTATGATCGAGAACAAGCTGGGAGGAGGACGCTGGTTTCTAGTGTAGATCCACGTGTGTTACATGACTCATAGGTGCAGGAAAAAAATTATATCCGCTTCGCGCATGACGAATCCTGGTATCAACAGAACGACACACCTCATCCATACCGTAACCTGCTGTCTCGCTACCGTAATACTTTTACTGTAAATCAGAGTAAACAGACGTCGTACGCATCGCTGTTGAGCGACACCTTCCGGAGATCAGATCAGCATGAAGTTCAGAATAGCCTACCCTTGTATTCCCTACATTTTCTGCGTAAATATTTGAGTATTTGATTGGGAAAGTCCAAGATCTAGCCAAAATCCCTATCGAGCTTGACCCACGACAATTACCCTCATGCAGCTCAAAGACAGCATTCGAGACATAAAGAGTGCAAACGCAGAGTTGCAAATGACAGCTTCACTCAAGAATTGATTTATCTTGAGTCGGCTGCTGCGATCGAGATGGATTCCGGGTTTCTTGCACTGACGTACATATGCGGTGACCTTTATCTAACCTGACTCTGAGGCGTTTCAGCTCTGTTTTTGCCGTTTTCGTCCCTGTCAGCTTTGGGATCTTCCTCTGCTCAAAGAAGAAGAAAGCTGCAGAAGGCAAGAACCCGGATAAGGCAGCCATTCCATCAAATACTACTTCCACCTCCAACAAACCAAACGTTGGCAGTCTTGGTGTAAGTGGTTCTTTGGTCCTGAGAACCATTTATTTAGGCACAAGCCCAGAGTCCTGCAAACTCGTCAGCACCAGTGCCCGTTCAGAACGCCCTGAACACGGCATCCACTCCTAAGACTGGCGCCGGAACCGACAAGGAGCCGCCTCCAGTACTGCCACAGTCGAACACCGCAGCCGAATCCGAAGCAACGAAGGGGTCAAAGAAATCAAACGGAACAAAGACCGATGAGAAGAAGAAGGAGGACGAGGACAGCTTCGGACATCACTTTCCTGAAGTCAAACAGGCTGTGAGAGCCAGAGAGGTAGGCGTCCTTGCTGGATTGGGAGCGGAGTTACCAGCATGTTTAGGTTGTGACAGGTGAGCCGGTGGATCGACAGCGCGAAGACTACAAGACGTTCAATAAGAAGGACATGCCGCAGAGTGACTTCGAAAGCACGATCCCGGAAGAGAAGGGGAATTGAATGTGTTCTCCTTCGGAGAGTGATTCTTCGGGCAATAAATGTGGTAGTAGGAGAAATCTGGGTGTAAGTTGGACTGACAGTCCGTTCTGCTTCCTTCTTTCGATTCGTGTATCCGTTTAATGTGTCAGCGAGCGCTGCAGGAGTAACTTCTGGGTAACTCAGCAAGGGTGATTCACTGTATGGCCTAACCGATAGAGTGCTTGACTACCACACTAAAGGTCGTAGGTTCACGTCTAAAGGGTACTATGTATTCATTTTTTACTAGAGCTTTTCGTAAAGACAATATTTCCGGACAAGGTAAGGCATCACAGAGAAGGGAAAGGAACATACACGGTGATATGTACAGTAACGTGCGGGCGGTAAAAGTCTAACTCTGGCAGGGAGATTCGGGAGGAGGTCTGAGATCATCGTGAGTGGAGACCTGAGCGGCGCTCAAGTTGTCGGGTTGAAGGCGTGCAGCGTGGCGCTCTTCATGCCACCCGAGATCTGTGCCGTGTGGCGCTTGTTCCTCCGACGGCGGTAGCAGAGATAGGCGCCTAGTAGGCCGACGTTGAGTCCGATGCAGACGATGACGACGATGATCGCGATGCCGATTACCCAGATGGGTACTACTTCGGAGCGGACGAAGCGGTCCAGAAGGTTCCATGGCTCAGGCGTTGTTTGCATCTGAAGGAGGGCAATGTTACAGTAGCGAAAACAAAGTTTTTGGGAAATAAATGTTGTAAAAGTCGAACTCAAAGCCTATATTGTGTTCTATGTTTACTTTTTACGTTTCCTCCTAGTAGCTACCCTCGTACTTCGCACTGTCCACCCTGTTCCAACACCCTCCACGTGCGTCCCTCGCTGTTTGCCCCATACGCTAAGACATATTTGCGCTCTTGGCTAATCCCCCCGCGTACACATGTGTACCTTCTGCATACCAATGTGCTGCGCTTCCGGCCGGGCGCACCGCCCGAGGGCCTAGCCACTGGGCACGCTCCCCGCCGAAAGTAAACAAGAAGCGCTAACGAGTGTCCACACCCGTTGTACCCTGATGAATTATTCAGCTTCTCGCGCAACTGGACACGCCGTAATCCGGATATGAAGATTTGGGGGTGCGAGGGGCCGCTTTGTTTGTGCGCGGTGAGCAACCGGTGACCGAAAAGGAATTTGTTTGAACTGGGCGCCGACTCACCTCTACGGGTGGACTCGTCACCGCGGCGGAGGTCGGCTCCTCGGAGGAGTCGTTAGATGGGAGCACAGCGGGCTGTGGTGTCGTTGCCTCGGAGGTCCGATTCACGAAGACACTAAGGATGCCTTCGGTGAGCACGTTCTTGTCGTTGAGGGTGCATCCGGTTGCGGGACAGCTGACGAGGATGCAGTTCGAGTCGTCGGAGACGTCTTCGATGACGCCGACGAAGGTGACTCCCTTGCAATCTGGAAGTAGTGGAGGTTGGGACGTTTTATGGAAACTGGTTTAAGAGTGGCTCGAAGGTTGGATTAGCAAAGGTTTGGAAGTAAGCGTCAAATGGGTGTCGTTTTCTGTGTTTTTGAAACATGCCAGATAACTACAGATGATTATCCTAGCACCAAAAGGTTCTAAAGGCCTTCTTTACACTTTTCGTGTTCCATTTGGAATATTTGACCAACTTTGGATAACGATTCATTACTTGAAATAGCATAAAATTCTTTCTAATCCAGTGAATTGAAGAGATAATTTTGGTCTTCTGCCAACCTCTTCTGCCCAGTAAACCTTTAGTAGCCTTTAACGTCTTTGGTCGGCCCGATAAGGTCTTTGTAGTTGCTATCATTGACGACTAAAAGGTAACAATCTATCTATATGCGCTATTCCTTCTATTTCTTGTAACATCTTTATGACCTACTACCCTTCTTCACTACTGTGACATATAAAATGGCCACGAAAGTATTAAGAACGAACTTGCGACCGCTGATGACTCCAACGCCAGTCACATCAGATTGAATCCCCCTCAGATGCTCTCTGTTTCCTGTTATAATTTGAGATCCCTTAACCTCCTTCCGTCTCCCTAAAACCCAATCGACACCTTCGCGCGGAGATTATGCAAATCGAACTCTGCGCTCGGATCGTTTGTTTGCGTTTCCCTCCGCCTGAGCGCATTCGAGGGCGATAACCCAAATCCGGAGATGATTGCGCGGTGTCGGAGGACCTTGAGGCGAAAGAAGGTAATTACGCTGGCGCGCGAGATTAGAAGTAGCCCTTAATAGGATCGCGATGGTCGTGCGGACAGGGTAAACAACGTTGTTTTTGGGATTAATTGGACGTTTTCGGGAGCGGAAATAATTAGTGCGCTTCCCTGCGCTGGCCGTGATTCTGGACTTTGACCGGAAAGAGGGGGACTCAACCGAAAGGGAGTTTGGCAGGGCTGAAAGGCCAGCACCCTTTACAGAATTCCAGGATACTCCAGGACAACCATCCTAGGAGTTAAATATCACTGTTAGTGGCCATATGGGCCACCGTCAAAAGAGCGAGCTCCCCCCAACTTCCACTTATGCCTCCTTGCACAATCCCTCTTGGCTTCATCACAATCCCCGTGCAAGAGCTTCCCCTCCACCTCCACGTGTCAACGAACGCCTAATCCCTTTTCCGGGTCCTCACCCAGCGCGCACCGAAGCCGACAATCCTCCTTGGAAATCGCCGAGAAGGTCAATTACCGGCGATGAGATTACTCTCGCGATTATTGTTGCTTTCCGCGCGACCTTTTCGTTGCCGCCGCCGCATCCGGCCGCGGCTATTGTAGCCTTCCGGCGGTGGCGTTAATTATTAACGCAGGCTCCTCCGCTCCATTGGACGCGAAAAGTAACGCGCGCGAACTTCGTAATCGCGTCTAATGGCAGCACTTACTCGGAATGTTGCAGCATTGCTGCAGGCACTCTTTGAGGTCGAAGGTGCGTTGGGAGGAGAGTTTCGTCGCCGACTTGGAGAACCACTGCTGCTTGTAGATGGAGAGGTGTCCGCAGAAGACGTCTTGGCTCGAGGCGAGCGGGAGTAGAAGGAGGGAGAGGAGAAGGGGTGGAAGGGCTAGGCGAGGTCGTGTCATCTGGAATCGTAGCGGATTGAAGGGGCTTCAAGTGTTGGATAATCGCGTGTGGACTGAGATCACGCGACCGGAATACAAAGAGAACCAGTAAGGAGGAGAGAAGGTTCCCAAGGGATAAATATGGAGGAATTGGTGTTTTCTGGAGCCTGTGGTTACAAAGACACAATAGGATGGGACAAGAAGAATGACATAAGTAGACCGCTGGAGATGCGTAGCCATAATTGGCATGTTAAGAACAGTTCTGAGTACTACCGTAGAAACCAATAAACAAGAAAAGTTTTGGGGTTGTCACTGTTGTACAAACTTAAATAAAGGTTTCTTCTAGAAGCTCTCCTTTTAGGACCAACGAGGTGGAATAAGGACGGAAGAAGGCTGCTGAAAAGTTAGAGGTTTGCGAAACGGCTCCTGTCCCTGGTCAATATGAAGATCCTAGCAAGGATTTAATGGGCAATCAAGGTAGAATTCATGACGACAACTTGATTTATTGCGGTACCTCCTGTAAGAATGGGCTTCCGGAGGGGCTATTGAGGGAGTGGACTGGGCGGGCTCTTGTGCAAATCCGTGCGAGGCCGAATGTTCTGAGCATGTGATCTCATGCAGAAGTAGCGGAACGCCGCGTTCAAAGGCCAAAGGTAACGCCCATCAGGGTTCAATAGATGTGGACAAGGTTTCGTCGGGCGAGGAACGTGACAGAACGGAAATTTATGGCTTTCCTGGAAATGGATTCCGCCTGTGGCTATCTTTCTTAGGGATGGATTTGGAGAGCAAAAATGCACTTTTAAGCATGTCTGTGTAAGACGTCATGCAGATTCCAGTGAAAGTAGGCAAGTGCGTGGAACTCGTTTCACTCCCTGAGAAGTTTGGCCGAACCAAGCTGCTTCAACAAGAGAGGTCGTGAAAGTGAGTGCGCGGATGTTTTTCCGAAAGGGAGTGAAAGTGCGTCGTGGCAGAACAAGAATAGTTTCGCGGAAGTAACACCACATTAACGACAATAATAGGGTGCCCAGGAATGAGCTGCGTGGGAATGAAGGTGACTCCAGCCTGGCTGCGTTCTCTCACGGGCGAGCTAAGAATTGCTGGACAAGGAGAGCGGGAAATCAATTGTTCTTTGAGAACATCTGTTACTCAAGGAACCTTCCTAAGGAGATGCGAGTTATTTTTTTCAGGCTTAGGTCAGGTAATGGAGGACTTTCCTTCTGTTCAAATTCCAGGATCTACAAACTGTTGAACGTCTGAGTTCCAAATAACTTCGACAGAGTTGAGCATCAACATAAGCCTCTGCACTTTACATTGAGAGGACAGCATAACCATAAAATCGCCTATAAATGTTATACAGTTACCTTCCATCGCTTTGATGGCCGACCCCTTTATCCGCAACAGGCGACTGTACCTCGTCATTGATGCCCACATCCCTATCTATACCGTCCACAGATAGATTTTACAGGGATTCCCAACTGACAACGAGAATAACAGAAGGTCTACTTCATAAAAGGCAATATGGATACAGTGGCACCTGGCGTCGAAAAGACCCTCGCACGCCCTCCAAACACGGAGTGAAACATCACCTGCCCAACAAGAACAAAGAGTTCACCGGGCCCTCAACGTCACCCCGGCAGCGCCGAAAGCGAGAGGAGCGCGTGGCAACTCCTGGGCGCGCGGATGTCCACGCCGTCGTCAGGTGAGCTTTGTCCACCGCCGCCGCCGTCCGCCGCGCGGATTCGATTAATACCACACGCGGCGGCGGGCCGTAAGGGGCGTTGCGGCTGGATAAACTGCGCCTGGGATTGGTAGAGGTGGCCCGTGGCCACCGAACCCGGCACAAGAACAGCTGCTCACACGCGTGCCATCGCGCTCGTCACCCACCTGTGCTGGAAGCGGCGACGATTAGGCCGCTAAGGGGCGCGCTCCCTCGCAATCTGTTTGTCGCGCGACATCTTTTTTCGACGGACGGTTTAATTGCTGCGGAATCTGAAGGGCGCCTCGGGGTGGCGCACAATCTGCGCAGAAGGCGATTAGGAGCGCGTGAGGGAGAGTTTCATAATTGCGATCGAAAGGGATATGGAGGCGGAGACGCGCGAAATGAGACGATTTTGGAGCGAAATTATCGCTTTCGGCGTGCGGGAACGCCGAGGGGAAAGGTGGGGGCATTCAAGGAGAGGGAGAGGAGTGGTGAGGAGGGAAAGGTGGGCAGGACACGTAGGGCAGGTTCACTACAGCACTAGAAATGGGTTTCTCAGAGAAGAAGAAGAGCAAAACCGTTGTAGTATTAAAAATGCCCGGAACAAAGGACTATCGGTACTATGACCCGGTTATCGATCCAACCGTGTGGGATCTTTTAAGCGAGGGGCAAAGTTTACAGAAAACAAGACGTCTAACGATAACGTCGAAATTTATGTGCGCATTGGGAAATGAGGAGATTTGCTATAGAGAATACCTAAAGCTCGGGGATGACGACAATCTTCCTCATTATCTGGACCTTCTTGGGGATGTTAACCGCGCGCCGTGGCTTCATATCTTGTAGATGTGGAGAGCTAGAAGTACATACCTAAAATTCGAATTCCTAAAAGTTGCCCACTTCCTTAGAAATCAAACTATCTACCAAAACCTTTAAGACGGAGTGTGAATGGCGTTGCTTGGAGTATCTACGAGAAACAGAGGTACTACGATAACCCGCGAATTGCGTTCGATTGACATTGACCAGATTTTAAGCGGCAGTAATCTAAAGAACTGACATCTTAAACGCCGAGGACGACCGGCCTTGAAATCTACTTGTCCGCGAGAGAGGCCGTGTGCCGTAAAGAGCAATTTGTTCATAAACACTCGGAGGCCAAGATGCGCGCCACAGACGTCTCCGCTTAGACAATAGACCGTCGGTGTTGACACCGGGTCATTAGCCACGTTCTAATGTGACATCAGCGTCGTTGACAAGCACATCAAGACCATGCAACGCTGTTTTTCGCGGATTTTTTCCCGGCTGTTCCCGGACCTCCTTCAGGCAGCGAAGCGGCAGAAGACGACCGCGCATAAGTTCCCGAGACGTTCGCCCGCAGGTTGTAATAAACGAGAACTCCGAGATGCTTATCTCGTCAATCAAATCTAAGGTCGCCAAGGGCATTTTTTCAAAATTTCCCGCTCTAATGGCTAGATAGCACGAGATATGGACGAGAATGGGAATTTACAAAAAATAAGGAGCTTTTTAGGAAGATGTTAAAGATACCGCTGTGCGTTATAGATCATGTTTCATTACCTAACATTCAGGTTCCTAGAAGCCCAAGGGAGGTTCTAATGAGCAAACAATCAGACTAGTTCTGGAACTGAAACGTTTTGGCACAGCAAATGACAAAAATATCGCAATTTATGTGAGTAATCCGAGGCCTTTAAAATACATACTATGCTTAAGATCTGTACAATCGATTTACTTGGAAAGGCTTGACCAAGACTATGCCGATCTTAAAATGGGTTGTTTTTTAGCGCGCCTTTTGTCTACACAACCGGGCCTTGAAAGAGTGCTCCAAGTGATGAATCTCCTGGTTATTTAGACCTACAAAAGGAAAGGGACCTGAAGTTCCTTGAATAAAAGTGAACAAGCAAAGATTAAGCGGAGGCTGAAAGTTTGCCTAATTTCTGGACGACAGAACTCTTCACAAACTTTCCCTTCTTTGATTGAACCCTATCAAACCGATATAATGAAAAAAATCAATCGAGGGCCGCGGCCGAACCGGTAGGCCGTCCTCAAGAGGGGCCATATTCCTCGAAGACAAAGCCAATAGATTAAGATCAGAAAAAGCGGACGAATCGTAAATTGTTTCTTCGCGGTCATCTCGAGGGCCACTCGAGGGTCAAAGCGCGTTCGCCACCTGAGCACGTAAGCTCTCGAGGGGCAGTAAAGTGCGCGGACACGGTGTTAGCGCGGCGACCGCGCAAACACCGGCTTCGGCCGCTTCGGTAATCGCTGCTTCTCGGGTTACACGCGCGATTGCCTCGCCGAGTGTCTTCTGGACACTGACCAGCTGAGGATGGAAACTGAGAAGAGAGAAGGTTCTTTTTTTGTTGAAGGATGTGAATTATCTTAAACTTTAATATGCGTTACTTCAATCCAAGATTCAGATAAAGGGCTACAAGGTTCAATGGTCTCCCTAACGGAAACCGAGCACGAGACCGAACGTATGAATTGTTTCTTTCGTAAGAACTCTTCTCTCTCAAAAACACAGCGCATTTCTACAGCACTGTGGAAATTGTTCATATAAATAAACCGATCGCTCTTCCAAATAAACATCTCCAGAGGTGGCGAGGTGTCAAAAACATGTTGTTGCAGCTGCAGGGGTGCGTTTAAGAGAGATGGTCACGGAACGACTACCAAATAGGAAAACGACTTCGCCAAAACAATTCTCAGCGACTCGGGCGAAGGGAAAATTATTGTTCATTCTCAGCGATGCGACAGGCAACACTGATTGACGAGCGCAATAAAAGCGCTATTCCGGGAGGAGCCCGTAACTGGTGGATCATAAGTGCTCGGAGTTGTATATCTCGTATGAAACCACTCTCTGTCCAATGGAAACGAGCTCATCAAAAAGCCGAAAACATGGTTTCAAGAGATTTTGAGCATCCAGGGCTGCAAGAAAGTCACAAATTGATGTGCTTGAGGAAATGAGGGAAACTAAATGTCAACAACATGGAGAAATCTCTTCAAATTCAATTTATCTGGTCATCAGAGAGCGTAATTTTCTCCAAGCTGTTTTTGGAGTTTTCCTGCCTTATCAGCACTGGATTCTAAATATTACGATGAAAAAACGCCGATAAAGCACAAGTATACTACTATGTTGAAAGAATGAGGATCCTTCCGAATTATGCTGAAATAATAAGATTTCGGAACTTGTGAAGTGCATTGGACAATGAAACCAATTGGTTATTCGGTTTTAAGTAGTTTAGAGATATGAGACACTTGTTTATACTTGGCTTAACTCATTTCAATCAGTTAAGTTTTCTGATCCAAAGATTGTGAAGAGCATGGTCCTCCAAATTCCCCAGAAGATCCCTATTTTTGTGCTTTCCACAAAAAGCTCCAATCCCGCGACTCAGCAGGAACCGGACAGTCACTTAAGAACATTTATTTGAGCAATTAGATCTCAAAGACGGCGTAAGTCAAGTAGCCATAAAGCGCCACTGACAGAGCGCAAAGAGCTCGTCGGACTCACCTCCTCGCACGCGCGCCTAATCGTCCCAAACAGGAGCGATCGCCCTGGGCGTGGCCGCACGAGGCAAATGAAACAAGCTAATCCGCCCGAGGCGACGGTGGTAATTCGGCGATTGTAAGCGGATCGGGCGGGATTAGGGCCGCACAGGGCGGTAAGCCGATGTAATTCGGAGGAGCACGAAAGGTGGCCGTGGAAGGGGGTGTGCGGCCAGGTAGGGGGCAAATGAGGGGCTCTGTGTGGTTGGCGTCGCAAGTGGACAGTTCATCGGGCCATACTTCTTGTAAGTTGGGTGGTTGGGTTTGACCCTAATCACCAAACTTGTAGCCAGAAGGACGGAATGGTGAACCGAGGTTTCCAGTACTTATTGGACTCTTAAGGCCTGGTTCCAGAGGCGATTCCAAACTCGATAGCTCGAAGCAGGTTATTAAGACCATGACAGAGAACAAGAAGTTAGATTCGGGTGATTAACAAAGCACAACAATGCCTTATAGTTTGTGGAACCTCTATAGGGTCCGCTTCAAAGTCACCAATTTTGCAAAGGCGTTCTGTAGGGTCAAGAAGGAGATGCCCAGCACATAGGACGCGATAAGAAATTTATCTACGGTTGCATTCTTATCCAATAAATATCAAAAAACTGAAAATAAACCCCAAGGCACAAGAAACAGGAGCCCTAGCCAAGGAGCTCACGTGGTGAGCGTCAGAAGCACCGACCAGAGGAGAGATGAGGACAGAGGGCCGTAAAAGAGTTGCGCGCGGTCGTAAAACGGCGATTAATTGGACTGATAATCGATGTCCGCAAATGAGCTGAGCGGCTTATCCGCGCGTGGACACTGGTCGGGAGCGCCTGCACCGTTAATGGGCGCGGGACAGGTATGACCGGATCGGTCAGAGGTTGGCGCGACACGGCCAAACGACGGCTAAGAAGTTAAGCTGTTTGTTCGAACAGAGCGCGGAGTCAAAAAAGTAGGCGAAAGTCGTTTAGGGGACAAGGACAATGTTCTTAAGAGTATGTTGTATGCGAGCAACGGTCACTTCGGCTCACAAAATATCGCACTTGGTTGTTTAATTTGCAGATCTCTAGCAGAAGGATTTACAAATCCCATATTTTGTTAGCTATGCCGTGTCACAACTATGTACTAGATGAAAGGAAACTGCTGTACTTAGAAAGGCTTACAGTGCGAAGAATTGACGCATCTAATCTGGCCTGACCAAAACACGAAGCTCTTGGCAGCGTTTCCAGCAGGCCTCGATAAAAGCTCGGCTCCAAAATTAAGCCTGTATCTTGCGACTCGTTTCGGAATCAGATTAACTTCTTTGAGAAAGAGTTGGTTGCCTTATAAAAAGTGGTAAGTCTCCTAAACTCATTTTAAGTAGCTACCAAAAGTTCATAAGAAAACGCGTGGATAGGCGAGTGAATAGGCGGATAGGAACAGAGGATAGGAACTATCAGAAGGTCATAAAAAAGCACACGACGGCCTCGGAGCTTGCAAGGTGCTGACACTGGGAAAACACCCTGACAGAGGTGCGAGCGTGTTGATCTATCGTGTCACAGCTTGTCGCCGTGAAAGATTGAGGGAGTGAGTGAAGCGGCGGAAGGAGTTGCAGATTTGATGGACTCAGATTCAAGATAACGCTGACAGGAGCAGATATGTGCCAGGGCGCCCACACAAACAATCGAATCGATCCTTTCAATCATCTCTTTTTTTCATCCAAAGTGAGTGACACCACTTATAGAGACGTTCAAAGGGCTTCTTATGCAACAGAGTGCACGTGGAAAGGAGTGTTAAGCAGGAAATACAAACAGACGTCAAGTAGGTTCCGAGGACAAACAGCTTTGAATAAGCCCGAGATCCCCGCAAAGCACGATGACCTATTGGCCTGTGACGTGGCTTTGCTGTAATCCGGAGCCATCTGCACTCAGCAAGATTCTTAAATTCCTTCACAGACGAATCCTAACACATGTTCTCTATGTAATGAACGACATTAAGTCCACATTGACTACCCTGAAGCCGGCTATGACTATCATTTTCAGCACAGAAGGCCTAAAATTATTAACGAGGTGTCCTTAAAACCCTCAAGATTACTTAAGGTAACAGAGGAGACTAGAAGGCCATAAAAACGACTCCTTTGTGGAGAGTCGCACATCTTTTTTTACATACAGTCTTTTTTAACAAATCAATGTCGGATGGCCAAGATTGTGTAAATGAAAAGAAATGACTCCGTTACAGCCTGCTAGTTTTGATAGCGCGGGACAGCAGAGGCCGCAAGCCACAAGAACAACGCAGCGCGACCACTTCCGACGGCGCTGAAGCAGGAAACCACAATAAGGACCCGTGGCGTGACTCCTCAACACGCGCTAATACTCACTTTCGCGCCTATCCACTCGTTGGACGACGTTTTTGACTCCTCTTGAGAGGTCCTCTCGCACACACACCGCCCCTTGGCGGCACATTTGCATAGGAAAACGAGCTGACTCAGCGGGAGACGTTTCTTTATTGGGCGTCCGAGCGGACAACGGACGAGTCTATTTACAAACCTCGGCGGTCTTCGGTCAGCCGCGCGAGGCGGCAAACATCGGCTGCGACGAGCACAAATAAGGACGATACAATGAGGCGCGCGACAAGAAGTCGAGGGAGAGGACCGGTTCAGGAGCCCCGGGGGCTCAGCGACGGCGCTGCACCCGCAGGTCCAGTGGCTCGTTCTCGTCGGCCTCCGAAGACGACGACGTGGACGGGAACGAGGGAGAGGCGGGCGGAGGGCCTCCGAGCGGGAGAGGCTGCGCGGAGGCGAAGGGGCTCCGCGGGGAGCCCTCCTCGCCGATGAGCGCCTTGACGGAGAAGTCGGCGAATCCGCGCGCCATCGCTTGGAGCGAGGATTCGGCGGCGCGTCGGTGTGCGTCCAGCGCTGTGGCCACTTTGAAGTACTTGGAGCGTCGACCGTAGCGGGAATCTGAAAGAGATGGGGTTGAGTCTTCAGAAGCATGAGTTAGGAGTTTCGTGGGATAGTTCTAATCAAAGAGGGAGATTGAGCGCATTTGAGCGAACCATTGGCTTTGGGTGTCCTTTGTGTCCTGTAAGTGTAAGGAAGAATTTGTCCTAAGTAAGTGTCCTCTGTTTGTAGAACCTGATCCAAACAGTCCTTGGGAATCTTGGTGATTCGTGTCTTTCAGGTACCACATTTTTAGTGGAAGTGACGAGCTTGACCGCCGAATAAAACTGCAGATGAGAAAAATGAAAACTAAAAAAGTGCTCCTCCCATTGTCATCTGAAGAAGAACGACAAGGATAGTTTCATATTTCAATGGGTTGCCGACCGGAAATTGATTCTTCAAAACTTCAAAAACCTGACGTCTTGACCTCGCTGTAAAAAATGTGATTTGCAAAACTTTTTTTGACCTTTTTTCGGTGGTGTCTCCGGGGTGTCAAGTTTTATTAATCCAAAGCTTTCTCTCTCTCTCAAGAGATTGACTTTTTTTCCGGAACGTGGGTGATCTCTTCACTATTTCGACCGGTATTTGTACGACGCTTACTAAGCTTTGCTTATAACACACAAAATAGCTTTGTTTGGCAATTTTTTCCCTGGCAATCTATGTGCGCTGTGGAGCATGGGCGATCATTTTTACCATTCCTCGGTATCAGTATTTATACAACGATTGCTAAGCTCATGTTAGCTGCAACACGCGTTAAGGAACATTGCCAAGTGCTGCGACGAGTTATGTGCGCTGTGTAGCAATAGAGCCCTCCATCCAGGCAAGTTTTAGCTCAATCGCCGGAGGACATTCGGGAAAGTTCTCTAGAAGTGATTCGTGGCGGATTGTGAGATCAGTGAATAAGACAGGACCTTCCAAGACTCCCTCTTCAATTGCCTCACTCCTCAAGCCTCAATATCCCACCATTCCCGACCTGTTCCTCTAGGCTCTCCCTCGGTGAACACGGAAGAACTTGCAGAAGATTGCCCCTTCAGCTTTCCCACCAATTAGAATCTTGTTTCCCAAAGCCGAAATTAGATCTCTTCCCGCCGCCGAACGGACTCGTTCCCAAGAAGGCGTTCCCCGCACTCACTTTGTGGCGACATTCCCACCCGGAGGCACTTCTCGTAGCGACAGTACTTGCACGACGTTCTGTTCTTTCCCTGAAAACACGATTCATCATCGTCGTTAAACGGTCGGCGCTAATTTCGGCGGACAATGATCCGCGCCCGCTCCCTCGCCTTCCAATTACGTTTTTTGCGACTTGCGGAAGGACAGAAATCGAGGGAGAGGGAGACAAGAGAGTCTCGGCGCCTACCTCGACGTTGCACGCTCCACTCGCCTTGCACTGCAGCTTGACCCGAGGTTCCAGTAGGGACGAGGCGTCACTGTGGGACCGGTCGTTCTTGTCCAGGGGTTTGCAGGTCCGGCCGAAGAAGGACTAAAAGGAGCTTCTGTTAGGTTACCTTTTTGTACGGGCTTTTATGACCGATAAAAGTGTGGGAGAAAATTGACAATATTAAGTACCTTAAGCACAAGAAGGCCATAACCGGATGCTGAAGATTTTGATATAATTAAAAAAGGGTGATAGCCACTAAATAGAACTGAACTGCAGTCCGTCCAATAGATTGGAATCATGTTACAAAGCTACAAGTTAAGGATCAAAGGTCATTATGGTTCAACTATCCTTTGATACTCGTGAATCTACCTTTTAAAACCTTGTAAATCTCTTAGAACCTTCTGGAACACTAGTTATTAAAGTAGTTATGGTATGACCCTTTAGGTATCTACGGTTTCAAAATCCATATCGCTGTTTGCGAGGGAAAACATCCGCTTATGTAATAGGTAGAAGATTTCAGAGTTCCAGGTACTTGGTCTACTTGGTAAAGGGCCTTTGTTGGCTGTATTAGGAAAGGGAAATACATAAGTAGAGACAAATGAAACGGCGAAATCTTGGCGTTCTTCCCGGTTATCGGAAGCCATTGTCCAGGACTTACGTTAAACTGTTCCTGTCATGACAAAAATGAGACCCAACTTTAGGACAGGACATTCATATCCACAAGTTCCACTATTCAGTTTAGGACCACATTTCCCTGTCCACTTACCTTGCATCCCTCGCAGGTAAACGCGCCGAAGTGGTACCCGCGCGCGACCTCCTTGCAGACCTGGCAGAGATAGGTGACGTCGAGCATGTCGGCGGCAAAGAGGCTCGCCTCCGGAGACTTCAGCTGAGGGCCCGCCGACCGCATGGACGATTTGGCGGAGATCGAAAGTCGGCTTGGAAGTGGTCTCGAGAGGAGCTGAAAGCGGTCGGGAAGTGAGCGGGGGAGCGAGGTAAACAGCCGACGCGCTTCTCGTGACTCACTTCCGAGAAGGAGGTGCACGACAAAAGGGGACAAAGCGGCGAAGTGCCACTGTGGAATAGGGATAATGGCCTGAAAGGCGGATTAGGAGTTGGGGGACTGTGCTGGGAAGAGGCCGGACGGAAGGGAAGAGTCCGTGGAAGGGAGGGACGTCTGGGACAAGGTACAGTCCGAGTTCGAGATTATGAGGTAGGCATAGGTCAAGAAGAATTGGTCCTTTGTGTGGTCTTTCTGTAGGAGAAGAAGGCTATTGTGGCTATGGACAAGGCGAGGATCACCTCTAATGGGCTTCGATGAGGAGTTTCAGGCTTTCCTACAACAGAAATTGTGATTTTTGACGTCATTTATGTCGTCAGCCAAATAAGGAATGTAGCTGAAGCAGAAACGGATTAGGAGCCGATCAGGTGTGCAAGTAGATCTACTAGAAATATGGATCAGAGTGGGAGGTTACCTTGTGGGTAACCTTCACTGGTTAGAGGTTCTGAAGGTTCGATAGTTCTAAAGCAGACTGTTTGAACTTCTTATGCTCTGAGGCTTAACTAAAGATAACCTAACAAAGGTGTTTCCACGTTTCTTAATTTGAGCCGAGGAAGTAAGGAGTTTTGAAGACAGCCTGCTTCAGAACTATGAAGAATGTACGAAGTTTCCTCATCGGTGGATCATGTTCGGTCCTGCCTAGAATGCCCTGAAAGTCAGTTTGGCAAACCAGCTGACACCCTTAGCAAAACCTAAGAACGATATAAAGCAACGCCTATTGATAAACGATGAAATTTGAGGACTGGAACCAATGGTGCGAAGATCAGCACAGTTCAGGAGTTCAAGCAAACAAAAGCCCCGGAAGTGAGTGATTGTAAGATCCTGGAGAAACACCAAGAACAGACGGTGTTCTTCTTTTGTGTATTGTATGTTTTTCCTCGAAGCCGCTCTCATTGTTTTGTTCGACCAAATCGCCATTAAGCGATTATTCAGCCTGAGATAAGAAGCGAATATTACGGTAAGTGGACTGGAAGGAAAAACAAGAGGTCAAAAGCTTTGCCGGTTCTTTGAACGCGGCTTAAGTGGCTCGCTTTGAAGAATGGATTTCGACGAGAGACACCGTGAGTTGTTCGTTCTATGAATGAGAACAATGTAATAATGAAAAAAGTGGGAACATGCTAGAGGCTTGCATAGTTCCAAAAGAACGAACCAAAAGGTGTGAGGTTATAACTGACTGTTAATGTTAAAGTGGCTGTTAATGCTACAGTATGAAAATAAGATGGTGCCTTCGTGCCTTAGGGATGCAAAGTACAGTAGTTCTGCAAAAAATGCTCCAAATATAATAATGAATTCCTTGAACAGCGAACACAACCAGCACAGCTTCTGTTCCATGCACGATAATAGGTGGGATGAACTCAAAAGAAGGAAAAGAAGCCCTTTCACATAAGCACATAAAGCTGCTATTGTTTAACATCTAGAGACTGTACCAATGATCTATCATCGATGATCACATAAAACGCCATGATCACGTACATGTAAAATGTGAAGCGCGATTGAAGGGAAGCATTCCTGAGCGAAGACGACACGATAATTGAGGCTATGCGACGTAAAATCAAGCCAGCGAGGGGAGCAGCCAATCGCTTGGAAAGGTCGACCCACTCAGGAGCAAAAAAGGGAACGCCCGGAACGGCCGCTTCTAGAGCGACCCGAATCCCGGCTGGGCGACTCCGAAGGAGCAACGCCCCTTTCGGTTCGCTTCGAAATCTCCACTCGCGTGATACGGTAGCAAAGAGAAGGACAACAACAAATCGAACAGGGCGAGATTTTGGGTGCCCACCCACACGTCCTGGATGATGAAGTGGACGGAAACACTTGTCCACTGGAATAAGAGGATAATGGCTTGTTGCGGGGCAAAAGTACTCCAAGAGAGAGTCCTATGAAACTAAAAATGTGCTATAAAGAAGACCAGGTCGACAGGTAGGACGCAATGATCTAATCAAAGTGATATAATACATGAGTGCGAGAATAAGAAAGAAAAAAAACAGTCAACTGAATCCAATCTCAAGAACAAGAACCTTAAAGAAACCTAAGTAACTTACGGCTAGCAGAAAAAGCGATCAGTTCTGTTATTTTCGTCCTGTCACCTCCAGATCATTCGATTCAAAGATCACCACTGGATACCAGGCAATAAGAATTAGATAAAATCAAAAATCTCTCAAGAAGAGCACACCCTATAACCACGGAATACAAGTCCGTGATCTCATAAGATCCAAGACGCAGAAATCACGATGAACCTGACCTCAGGAAAACTGAGACCACCTGGATGCTAAATCGGCCTCTTCTAGAGCAAACCGAAGCCCCTACTGACCAAATCCAAAGGAGCAACGCCGCCCCTTTCGGTCCGCTTCGCAATCTCAGCGCTACGGTAGCGCCTCGGGCGCTAATCCGATCGTTCCGCGTCGCCAAGCGGCGACCCCGTCGGGGAAGCCGAAAAAGCGACCGGAGCGGACTACGGTAGATCTGGATCGGGCGATCTCGGCGCGGCCGGGGCGAAAGTGAGCGCGCCGGCGACCTTCGAAACCAATTTTGGACGTTTTGCGCGATGACGACCGCTTTTTGTGGGAAGTGTCGCAGTCGTTCCCAGCCTTACACTTCATTTCATCCGTCACTGAATCCGTTCATCGCCGTTCTTCGCGCGGCAATTCTCCAATTTCGGTTCGAAAATAAACAGTTGCGAGGGCGAAGGCCGCTTTTTCCGCGAGCGCCGACCACATTTGCATATTTTGCGAAATGAACCGGACGGGCGGGAGGAAGGTTACCCGGCGCGGTTTCACTTGATGACAGCTTAGGCGCTTCTTTACGAGTTCTTGCTTTCGCTAGAACGACTCGTCCGGCTTTCGATGGGACCACAATGGAGATTAGCAGATTGAGTCAGCGAGAACTCACGATGAGCTGAGGATTCTATGCTTAGAAGTTAAGTATACCGTAAATTGAGGCAGGCCAGGTCAATCATAGAAGCGGTGAAGAAGGATTAGTGACAACTTTCTGATCCGTACTTTCTAACCTCCTAAGGTTTAAATATTCTGATCAGGCTGAGAAAGCAATGGTGACCGTAAGCATCTCTGCAGGAAACAACAAAGCTCTTTAGTGCTGTAGCTGTAGCGGAGCTATGTTTGTAGAACTTTGATAGTTCCCCGCCTGTCCATAAAATCACAGGTAACAATTTTCATGCTAGATGCCATTTTGGACCACTACGGTCGTCGAAAATGTGACGCCAACCGTATAAGGGGCGTTGTTACCAAACGACGGTGGGAAAGGAAGTCTAAGTGGGTGTCCCTGTGGCAACAGGTTTCGTCGTCGAAGCGGTGTTTGGCATACAAATAAGTGGGGAAACTCCCGGTCATGGACCGCGAACCAACACACGAATAAACCCCTTGGAAGCACCGCTACAGTTGATGGTGTCGTTCTGATGTTATTAGATATTACGCTTATTTGACGCAGCCTTCAAAACTTTTATCTTCTAATACTCGTATGACCGAACAGATTGCACGCCAGATTTGATCCTTCCTCTTTCGTCCAGTTGTTGGAGAAGATTTTAGTGAACTTCTTCTCGGTCCTGGTAACGTTCAGAAACGCAGGAATGGAAAGAAGGTCATCGTGATCACCGTGCCAATAAAATGTAATATATAGCAAGTAGGATCCATGTATGTCAGAACGGTAGAATCATAAGACGTCTTCATATCAGCCTTTCAGTACTTTGATTTTGACATTAAGACGAAACTGACAGCATTCCAATAGTGACATCACAGGCCCTTCACACTAGAAGCTTGGAATAACATTAAACAGGTAAAACGCATATCGATCATCTCTGCCAGCTTGCAGATTCGTGTGATTCACCTAGAGTGATTCATCTCGAACACATGTTCCCAACGTGCGACGAAAGACGACCTCTGATCTTGCCTTGTGCCTTTGCTTAGTCATTAGTTGTTTTGTCCCGCACAGTTCCAATATAAACAGGATTGGCGCTTCTCCCGTATATTAAGGAACGCAAAGCATGATTAATTTCATTCCATTTGCGCTCTCCTCTACTCTCATCTCAAAAGGCTCGCTTCAGATCCATTCCCAATGGACTTCGTACCACCTGACTTCTGCCTAGATGTATTGGACGCTCTCGACGTACAACCTTGGGATTACGAGGAGTTGGCGAAAGCGCTCAGTAGACGCTGGAAGGACGCGGCCAACAGCCTTGCCGACCATATTCAGGATCTGTACTTACATTGCCAAGTGGAGAACGGAGAGTGGAGCTACATCTCCTGCACCTTTCGCCGATCCAACCAAGAGGATCTTCCAACGGATCGCCGATTCCTCAGGTGCAAGGGGATAACTTTCAACGCTATAAAAGAAGACGACGAACAGCAGTACGAGCCATGTCCCAAGGAGGAGATCCTCGATCTAGTGGTTCCTGGCATGCTGAAGCAGTTTCGCCGCTCTTCCTGCATTGAGTTCGGAAGCACCTTGTCCCGAGAGGATGCCAGTTTGGTATTTGACTCATTCCTGCGGTGGCCTGGCTTTGGCTTGCGCCTCTTTTTGTCCCTCTGGCTATCGTACTATGGAGCGGAAAGTGAGCGTTTCCTCTCCACGTTTCTGGATCGTGGCGGCAATCTGGGAAGCTTGATTCTGAATTCCTCCTGGCCACACTCTGATGCTGTGGAAGGCCTCGTCGTCAAGTTTCTTAATACAAGCACTTCATTTGTTTTCGCGGTTGATTGGACCCCCGAAGAATTCAAGGCAGAACCAAGCCTCACGTTGACTCCAAAAATCTTGGAAGTCATTGTGAATGCCTGGGACACGGTGGAGGACTTCAATGTATTCTTTGCTTCCACACCCTGGCATGCTGGCTCTGAAGAAGTTCTTCTGCTTCCCGTGCCGCCAAACGCCACACGGAAACTGCTGAAGGCGGAAGACGCAAGCAAGTCGTTTATCGTTTGGTCGAAGGAGGACGGATCCACGCTGTCATGCATCATCGACTACTCAAAACACAGAATATCGGTGAATGTCCCTTCGGACGAAAGTGTCCACGATCCCACAAACATTGTACTTGTGTTACCGCCCTAGAGCCACACAGAGATGTTCGCTCTTAGTCTTTGCTTGAAATATATCATCGCAGATATAGAATTGCTGTTGTCACTTTTTCGAAATAAACACTTCTTTTACAATGCTTATCAACATCCTTACAGCCAGACATGTCATCTTAAGCCTTGGAAACTGTTGGAAATCGCTGGGTGTTTTAAACTTAGGAAAGAAAGAATTTCAGAGCCCTCGGAAAATACCTTCACCACTGATCTGCTACCTGCTTTAGGGATGAAGAGTGACCGTTGAACGTCTACTGGGCAAAGTTCTGTTCCCTTCGCAACATGTGCCGCCTCCCCAAGCGTTTGTATACAAAAGATAGAAGGAAGCGGGCGATATTGGGAATTGGGCCTAATTCTAAAAGTGACAGTTCTTCCCAGGTACTTTATTCATCAAAGTTTTCATACATAAACTTCATTCATCAAACACAAACATAGTAATGAGTATATCACACTTCGTAGAGAGTGGTGATGTGCTGCTACACTCATGGCGGCGACAAGCTTATATCCGTGTCCAGAGCATTATAGACCCGCTCATCTGGAGAACTGCTGAACCACAACCACACGGAATGAAATTTCCTTTGAAGCAAACACGATAGAATGGATCCATTCTCTTTTGACCAAAGGACAATGGATGTATCTGCTTCTTTCGCTTTCGGCTCTGTCCGGGTGACGTTGGGCGGCAGAGGAATGGAAAGAACTGGCTCCAAATCGCCGTACCAGGGCGCACTAATTTCAAAAGGAGACACGTCGTTCTGCTTATCCCAAACGTCAACAATGGCTTTCAGGAGCCTGGGATTCAGCTCGAGACCTGCTTCTGACTCGGTCTCCTTGAAATCTGCTTCTGACTCGGAGTCTTCTTCGTCTCCCCCTATGACAAAGCATCGTCTGAAGGAAGCGCTCAACTTTATATTTAGGCGTTGTTCGTTCTCGGCACTCAAGTATTTAAGGATGAGATCTTCCACAGCTTGCGATTGAGGCCAAGAGGTGTCGAGCGTCAGCGAACCCATATTAAGTTCCAAGCATGCTGAGAGAAAACGTTCAGATTCCTCTCCAAAGTAGGGAAGCATGAGACTATGAAAGCCAAAGCCCCTACAGTTTAGAAAATAGTCAAAGTACATCAGAGCATCTTGGGTGGAGAGGTTCCGATAAAATATTAGCCCTATGAAAGGGCGTGATTGCTGTACCACAAAGGGAATTAGGCGTGTGGAGATCTCCTCCTTTGAGCACTTGATGCGGACTTCTGAGAGCGCGTAGCCAACATGGATACTGCTGCACCTGACGAAGCGACTATTCATCGAGAGCAGTTCATCGAGTGTTTTGCCCGCGACGGTTTCGTCACCGGTGATCGAGTAGCTCCACTCGCCATCTTCACAGCTGAAGCAGATCATAATGTCGTGCCTGTTGTCGGCATATCTTATGGCCGCGGTTTTCCAGCGTCCAGTGAGCACTTTCGCCATCCTTCCGTACTCCCAAGCAGGAAACACGGGAAGGCTTCCAATCACATCCAGGCAGAAGGCGAACGGCACGGAGTCCATGGGGTGAGAATCTGAAACGATCTCATTTAGCTGAGAACAGAAGAGAACTGGAAGGAAACGGGAAGAACACCCGAGCGAGAGTGGAATGAATCAAAAACAACTGGTGACTAGGGGAAGTCATAAAGCAAAAATCACCGGTCGTTTTCGTCAGGCTGAGAGAAAAACAACAAGCAAGACGAGAAAGACCATGAGGGTTATTTATATAGGCGCTCGTAGGGCATTTAAAATGGTTCGAGATGCAACGTGCGGTCAAAGATCGCGGATATCACGTTCTCTGGGGCCTGCAATAGCATTGAAGGGACCTATTACTATTGGCTGCTTCTTACTGGGTTGTTTGGGTAAAGGCCAGGGACTGAGCAGGAACTAAACGATCGTTTTGTGCTATGATGGAATTTGCGCTTTGTCGAGCAGTTGATTTGTTGGCCAAAGACAAGAACGAGTTCTACGTTACGTCGGGAGAAAAACGAAAAAAAAAACAACTGTCTGGTGAAGTTTTTTGCGTCTCCACTATGATTGCATCGCGGTCAGGGCACACTTGATGAGTTGGAGATCATGCGGATGTAACCGTGGCAAACGATAACAACATGTGTGACACTTCCAACATCCTCTTTGCTGTTTGACAGCTCTGCACGTGCTCCAATGAGTCATGCTCTGCCTGCATACAAGTAGAGCATATGACGGCTACTTCGAGGTACAGTGACAATGACATCACACTACGAGCTGGGGGTAGCACTTAGTTGCAAACACAAATGTTCTCTAGTCCTTAAGAGTGATTCATCTCGAACATATGTACCCAGTGTGCGGTGAAAGACGACCTGTGATCTTTCCCTGGCTTAGTCATCAGTTGTTTTGTCCCGCGATCTTTCCGAGCTAAACAAGAATCAAACTTTCTTTTGCCTGTATATTAAGGGACGCATGATTCATTAATCTATCATTCAGTTCTCATCTTCTTATCTTAACAGAGTGACTTCAGATACACTCCTGGAATAGAGCTTCGTTTGTTTACTAAGGGACAGGTATGATTCATTCAAATCGATTCACTCTAAATCGACGTTTGGGATCATGTGCTCCACGGGAAATAGTACGTATCATTTCGTATCACCGATCCGTGTACCTCTTTCATCAGCGTCTGTGCTTCTTGACAGGTTTTAAGCTTGGTTACGCGCCTGTTTTCGTTGTGCTCCCATTCAGCTCTCCGGTCAACAAGCTGTATTTCAGATACACTGCAAATGGACTCCGTGCCACCCAACTTCTGCCTCGATGTGATGGGAAATCTCGATTTGCATTGGAAGAATTACGGAGAGCTAGCGAAAGCGCTTGCTGGACGCTGGCATGCCGCGGCCAGAAGCTTTGCCGACAATGTTCACGATCTGAAATTACGATGCAAAGTCGTGGATGGTCAGTGGAGCTACGTCGCTTATTTTCGTGATCATAGAGATGGCAGAACTACGGAGGAAATCCTGACAATGAGCACACGATACATCAGGTGTGATTATATATTTATCAATGCCGACTACCATGACGCCGACTGCTATAGTTACGACCCATGCCCCAAAGAGAAGGTTCTAAACCAAGTTATTCCTTGGGTAATTCAGCAGTTGCGCCCTTCTTCGCGCATCTTCTTTCAGCACAACATGTCCTATTTGACGAGAGATGATGCTGACCTCTTTTTTCACTCGCTCCTGGATTCAAGTGGCTTCGGCATACGTTGCTTTGGAGCTCTCGGTCTTAGGTACTATGGACCGGAAAGCGAAACCTTCTTATCCACGTTGTTGGAACGCAGCTGTAATTTTGAAGGGTTGCTTCTTGCCTCCGGTTGGCCGCACTCCACAGCTATGGAAGATCTCATTGTCAAGTTCCTGTGTCCACGGCCTCGAATAACGTTCTACATACATCCCCCCGAAGGCCCTGAACCTCAACTACCCCTGAAGCTGACTCCCAGAATCATTCAAGCCATTGTGAATGCCTGGAATAAGGCGGATAGTTATCTTTATGTTTGTACGCCTCGGTATATAGGCCTAGAAGAAGTTCTCTCCGTTCCTGTGCCGCCAAACGTCAGCAGGAGACTTCTGAAGGCGAAATACGAAGACAAGTACTTCATCGTTTGGTGGGAGGAAAAGGGGTCAATGCTGTCATGTACGATTGATTATGAAGAACAGAGGATCTCCTTCAACAGCCCTCCAAGGGATACGGTTTATGATTGTAACAACATGTACTTGTAGCCTCAGCCGCTACTAAGATTCATGTGAGATGCGATTTATTGTATGAACAAATGTTTTTATTTATACATTTTCAGCGCATTCCTGAAGTTCGTTAGTGTACCTAATACGTCATTCATTTTCTTTATTTTGGCGACTTCACTAGCAAAAATCTCCACCTACAGTACCCCTGGCAGGAAAAGCCTCGTTCAGAAGTGATTAACCCTTCAGAAGTGATTAAGAGCCGTGTCGCCACCTGGGACCTCTCAAGGTCCAAAATACCCCCTGTTCCTCCCCCACCCTATCAGATACCATCAATTCATTGCCTACAAGAAATAACAGGAAGGATCAAAATCTCAGTAAGAACCTAGTCTTCTTTTCCTCCGTCGTTTTCGTGAAGGCGGAAGAAGTGACGGAGATTCGACAGGTGGGCTGGTGTCGGCAGTAATGTCCGCATAAAGTAGGCAGCATGTGTAGACAGAATCTTCGGTGATCATCCGATGATGGTAGAAGTAGGCCAAGACATTGAACAGATCCACGGCCAACTGCCCCTCGCCAAGTTCCTTGTGGTACTTCTTTATGAAGGAGCTCTGAAAATATCGCTTTTATGCATTGCGCTGCTTAGAGAGGCTCACAAGTAGTAGAAACTTCGGGTAATCCCGACGCGGACCATATCGTTCGTAGGTAAGGGATTTGAGCCAATAGTAGAAGAACAAGGGCGATTTCGCCGTGGGGAGAGCTTGGCCTGTGAGCTCCTATAATGGAAAATACCATGAAAGAGGTTCAAATGAGATGTACCAACCCTCTTGAAGAACTCATAGAACCAGTCAATGTGCATTGGCGGTTTGATCTTGAGAGTCCGAGGAGAACGCAAGAGGCACTCGGACGTGACGCCGCACATCGCTTGGCTAAAAACGTCAAAATCTCAGAAAGAGCTAAAGAAGAGCAGTAAAAGGTCAGCTAAACATACTTCAAAAGTGTCCGAGGAAGCTCCCCCCATGTCCATGTACCTTCACCACAGTTTAACCAGGAAGAACCGATGGATCGACCTCTTGAAGGCTGCTCAAGAGCCCTGGTTCCTTCGATCTTTTGCTGGCACCAGAAAGCGATTGTAAATGTGGCTTTGGACGCTGTATCCACAACCACTTAAAGAGGCTAGACCTGAAGACCATCTAATCTCACTATCAACTGCTTGTCTCTCTTCTTACTAAAGCCGTGGCAGAAATAATTGAATGGAGGGAGAGCGAAGGGGGTAACTCTTCGGACACCGTAGGGTATTCCTTGCATACCCATGTAACATGTTCCGTTTGTGTCACCGTGTCAACAAAGGCAAAAATACTTACGGTTCTTTTCGCAGCTTCCTATAGAACTCTCTATCCTCGTGGTCCATGAATCGAATGAGAAATCTAGCATCGCGAGCGACATCCATGGACCCTCCACCGTTCCCCACAGAAGATCTAAAATGTCACTAATCCAGATGGGAGCTCTCTCAGGTTCTCTCTCACCTTCCATTCCTACGTTTCACTGTTCCGGTGTCGTCGGCCTCATAAGACTCCAGCCATGACAGTCTCTTCTCCAGTTCATCGGGTACCTTCGGTTTTACTTCTATTGTCGGCCAAAGTAGGCTCGGATGGAGACCCTGCAATGTCAATGCTCATTAAAAGTATCCAGGAGACCTGAGGATGACCTCGGCGTTCGAGCACCCAACCAGGCCTTGGTTCAAAAAGATTAGAAACTACGAACCTTGTGGAAATAGAAGCAGCCCGGATGACCCATTTGTAGGTGATACATCAAGGAACACATGTCCCGGAGCTTGATGTCACAGAAGAGGCAGGGACGTGCGACCAGTTGACTGACGCATCCAGCATAACTCTTTCTGTACTTCTTCTCGCAGCCCATCTTCTTCAGCAGGGCGAGGACTTTGCTTCGACGGGGTCCCGAGACTATGATATTGTACCTAGATACAAGTACATATTATAGGAGAGAAGAAGGAGACATACACAATGGCTTTTGGGATGTACGTGTTGAACCACGTCGCCTTGCCTAGGCTCCAAAAGGCTGAGTTATCGGGAAGGTCGTGTTGTCGTCGGTTTTTAGCCCGGCCACTCATTGGATCTGAAAGGAAAGACTTAGATTACATTATAGGTGCATCTGCAGGAGAAAGATCGTCACAATCGTCATCTTGAGCGTGGAAGGCGATGGGACTCGCGAGAGAAGGCAATGCGAAGACCTTCCAATCTTCATTGAGATATTTGAGTAAAGGTAAACAGTGGAAGGTGATAACACGCAAAGACACGTGACGCCCTTACACCCTCGGAAGGATCAAAGAAGAGAAAAACGACAGCAAACGTGAAGCATTGTGAGACTAGCCACAAATCTCAAAGGTCCTTCCCATTCCCAAGGAATCCCTCCAGAAGCAGACCAGACAGTAGCCAGACAGTAGACAGTAGCCGCACAAGCCGACTTCACCCTCCCTAAAGCGTCGATATCTCCTCTGAGATTCAAAAACGAAGCCTTACCGCTTCGCTACAGTAGCCGTCTCCCCTGTAAATCCCGCACGTTCGGCTCATGCACTCTCATTTTGAGTCGTCTCTTTTGCGTAGGGTGGCTGTTTCCACTCTCCAGTGATGGGAACGAATCGAGCACGAGCATCGAGCTCGTTTAGATTTTCAGGCAGTTGCCCATCACTGGTTGCCTCCTCCTTTTCCTTGCGGTCCTGACATTACGGAGCAAGCGAAATCGTAGAATCTAAGGCAACGCCAGCTTTCAAATTAACCTTTATCCATTAAATAAAATCCCAAGACACAAGAGCATTCGTATTCTAATATGGGCTGAACATCATACTGTTGTTTATAGCATTCTGGGTGCACATCATCCATGCTCCGTCCTCTTTCAACCATTTGACAGTGGAACGGCTATCGCTCCGTCGTACATCGCCTAAGACGACGTTCGGCGGCAAAGGAAGGGAAATAACGTCGTCAAGGGAACCTTCCCAATGTTCATCATAATGGAAGTAGTCAGTAACCTTCTCCTTCTTAGCCCAAACATCCAGAATGGTCTTCATGATTCTAGGACTAAATGTGAGATCTGAGCCGGCTCTGTAACAATCGAAGATACGGAACTGCCTGCAAGCTGGTGTCGAGATGTACTTGACGACGAGATTCTCCACTGATTCGGTAAGTGGCCACAACTTGTCAAGACACAATTTGTCCAAGCTGCAGTCGCGTTCCAGCCATGCTTTAAGGAAATCTTCGCATTCCTGCACAAAATAGGCGAGAGCCAGCTTTCTCATGGCGAAACCATTGTAGCTTTGGAACAAGTCTAAGCACATGCGAGTATCCTCTGTCCACAGGTCTTCTAATAAGAACAGATGTGTTTCCGGCGTTGATTGCTGGAATATGAATGGGATCAGTCGATCACGGACATCCTCCTTTGAGCACTCGGTGGAAAAGAAATGGCGAGACTTGCGGCTAACGTGTATCTGAGTGCACTCGAAGAAACGTCCATTCTTCGCGAGCAGTTCATCAAGCGATAAATGAGCATTTTCTTCAGCACCAGATGTTCTGAAACTCCACTCGCCCTCATCGCATTGCAGATATATTACTATTCCTTTCAGTTCATGGGCATATCTTGTGGCCGCGTCCTTCCAACGTCCCGTGAGCCTTTTCGCCATTTCCTCGTAATGGAACGAGTATTTGAAGAAGTTTCCCAATACATGATGGCAAAATTCGAGTGGCACGGAGTCCATGGGGAGCGAATCTGAAACGACTTTCCTTCACCGAGAACAGAGAGGAACTGGAAAGGAAGGAAGTGGAACGAACGCGGAACGATGTATTCAGGTTTTCGGGAAAAAAAATGCGATCGATTCGTTTTCTGTTCTAAATCAGATGAGTGATGAGTGGGAAGCTAGGAAAGGTGTGACAGTGGGCTGAATCCATTCGTGTATCATGTATCGACTCCTAAAAGCTACCGAGGTTCATGTAACTTGCTCCCTTCATACCGGCGATTAACCGTACTTAAAGGGACAGTTCACTCAGAAAAAATTGCCAACTTTTTTGGCTCCATCGTGTTCTCCGCGACTAAACAAGCAACTTTTGTTGTAGCACCCCATCATTTCAACGCAACCACAAAAAGATATGGCCCAAAGAAACTCGAACAAGTGCTCTGTATCTCTCAATGTGAGCCGGTCCTCCTGGCACGATTTACCTGAATCCTAAGGGGGACTTAACTTAACTTTATTCCTGAATCAATAGCATTACGCTATGCAGGACGCCATACATGCACAATCAAGTAAGAGTACAATAGACATATCATTTGCAAAAGCAGACATCATTTCTTCGCGGTCCTTGAATGGCGAGTCGGTTGGTGGTGGTGCTAGATTTCGTAGATTCCGAAGCGTTTCGCACTCGCTGCTTCATCAGGGGGAGTTTCTTAAATTTAATCGATTGGGAATTTTCTTATATACCATTCGAAAGCCCTAGATCACTAACAAGATCACTAACAGCATGTCGAAGACGCGATATAGGGCGTCGCTTTGAATGCCCAGCATTACTTGAAGTTTGCATCGCAAATGTGCTGCTTCGCTCATAAAAGAGAGAAGAGTTTCAAAGGCCCGGCAAACGCCATGGATTCCGTCCCGATGCTGTTCATCGAAAGCGTCTGCGCTTTGCTCTCTACAGAACCGCTTGAACAGTTCGAACGCTGTTGCCCTTCTGTGTGGAAGATGGGAGCGGAGCAGATCTCGAGTAAGTCAAAGGAGATGTGGATCAAGGTGCCCTTTAGTCCTGAATGCATGTTTCCTGGGTATCGTTACGCCATTCACTACGATGCGGGCATACGTTCCCTAGAGGCTGTTTGGGGAACAAAGTATGCATCGATTTTCATTGATATTTCACCGGGGGGTTGGGGCAGTGAACTGTCGTCCAGCAACAAACCCCTTAATTCACTATTCGCCTATGTCAGCACACGACACATCGAGAAGCTAAACATGTGGTCCGTTCACCGTGTCGACTCTCTTTTCCAGGACTTCTTCCCCCTCTCCGTGAACAGTATAGTAATACGCGAGTGCACTTTCGCGGCGGACTCCGCCTTCCCAGAGTGGCTACGAAGAACTTTGCGATCAAGCTCTCTACATGAGCTCACCGTCGAAAGGACTGTGGTTGAAGGGCGCGAGGAAGACGTGGGGGATGCTCTGCTTTGTCAATTATTCATGCACGGAAGGATCTTGAATATTGGTGTGACGGACAATCGGAACTTTACGAATTTAAACGGAGCATTCTTCCGGAGATTTTTAGAGCTGTGGACGAATTCGGAGAAGTCATTTCCGAGAGAAATTCGATATTTCTTTCCGGATCTATACCGCGAAGAAATTGTTGCGGTGCAACGCGACTATCTTAACGGTGAAGAAGGTGGAATATTGTATCACAAATCTGGAAGTGGAACGGTGACTTGGGAATGGTGTTACATGATGATCGTCTTCCACCCTCGATGTGCATAAGAACATACATACCTCTGTAATCCAGAATAAATGTGGAACAACTGCATTGTGTACAGGGTATAACACTGTGATAAGCACTGTAACGCACAAAAACAGCTGTTTCCTTCCACGTGTCGAAGACCATTTGAAAGAGCACAAAATGCTTGTGACCGCGCGCAAGCACGGGCGGTGAACTCTCTCGCTCTCTCTGCCCCTGATCAAGGCAGAGAGACCAGTGAACGGTCAATCATCAGTTGTCTCATCAGCCCTGTCTTAAAGGGACAGTTCACTCACGAGGAATGTTCGCGAGTCGGCCATTTTTCCGAATTTTGTGAGTGGGTGCATTTGATAGGTCTCGGTGCACATAGTCACAAATGACAATTTATAATTGCCATCTCCCCGAATTATTTTTGAAAAAA